>KZ119422.1:0-17175 GCA_002153405.1 Mycosphaerella populi pn0402
GCTACCGTTAAGTGCATTAAAGCACTGGCGTGGGAGGAGTCTATTGGCTGCATGTGGTTATCTTTTCGAAAATTTCTCCCCCAGTTCATATATTGTACCCTGGGATCGAGTATTATGCAGACCGGAAGGCTGTGATTTTAGCCAAAAAGCCATCTTGTTTTATGTTGAATTCCCCTTGATTAACGAAGTACGACTGGTTCATCTCCACACCTGGCACGTGCTGTCTGGTAGAATTATTGTAGAACATGTAATGCCCCAAGAGCCACTTCCCGATACCTGAGCATGGTAATCTTGCTTGGTCGATCTTTGGCGTACATAGTACTACCAACTCGTGTATTTAAGCTACGCAGTAATGCACGGAGTACCTAGGTACGTTCGAGTACAAATGAAAGGCAAGGTAATGTAGATGCCAATACTCGCGCGTCTCATTCTCAGGAACCAATCGTTAATCTCTACGAAAAGCTTGTATCAAGGCGATGGTTCCAAGGTAATTTATTATCTTATAACCCGATTTCCGGTCATTCTTCCAAGGTGTGACTTGGGCCGGATGCAGGCAAAAAGACAGACACCATGTCGCGGCCTGATAAATGAGGCGGACACCAGCCCGGCGGAACAGCGGATAAGTCAAACAGGGAAAGAGCGGGCCCAATCCGTCCAACGAGGACGACCTAAGCTGCTCTGCATTCCTTTGTCTCATGTTCTCTCGTGCTTTCTCGATCACACCAAGCTGGATCTTGATCTCAGGGGCTCTGGAAGCCCTGGTCCTGCAAGATAAGAGCAACCAAGCACTCTCGATAATAGAGCCCGATTCGATACCGTCCTTATCATTAACTTCCCCACGATTTCTCCTTATGTGATAGCGACTACGCCCTGAGGTTTATATTAGGAAGTTTACTACCTCGCCTGTTACATCCTGATCGGCATACCCATTTCAGCCGATCAAATGCGCCCATATGCCGTCCCGCAACGGACATAATCGACCAATACCCCATTCGAATACCGGTTTGGCTGCCGCTTTCCCTGACCTCTCCGATCAATACACCCCTCCGGCTCACGATAGCTCCCGGCGACGCCCTTCTCATTCGCAAAATGATCCAGCTATGGCCCCAATGAGTACGAGTATGCATACCGGTCCGCCTAGTGGCCACAATCGTTCCTTCTCGTCGCCGTTCAATGGACTAGGGAAGAAAAAGGCAGCGCCGAAGCAGGCAGCTTGGGATTCAGATTCGGACTCGGATGATGTCACGTATACTGTTCATCCCTTATCGGCAAATCCGCGCAAAAACGTGTCGAAAGGAGGCATGGGGAGTGAATTCGTCGAGGGGAAATGCCAAACATGCAACTCGACTGTTAGATGGCCTCGAGAATCACAAGTCTTTCGATGTACGACGTGTTTGATGGTCACCGATCTTGACACAGAGTTGCCCAAGAAGGCAAAGGACCCGGAAGCCACCGACTTTACACGCCTCAAGGGACGAGAAAAGCCGCTGCCGCCTGTACCTTCTGAGAAGCCACCGCCAGTACCAGCTGGTCCTAAGCCAGGTATTTCAATCACCTTCACCCTGAATATATTCAAGTGGATATCTAACTAGGTCTAGACCTGTCGTTGTCGGTGTCCCAAGCTCGACGAATAATCGATGGATGCCTTTCTGCATACTTCCAAAGCCTCCTCGAGGAACCACGGACACGACTGGCACCGGATGATAACCGACCAGGCAGGCCGCGCCCCAACGCTGGTACAGTTACTGCGTCGTCCGCTTCTGGTTCAGGTCGATTACATGCCCCTAAAGACCCTCGCAGCCGGAGCGCCTCCACGGGTAGTGGTCGCGAACGATCGGACTCGGGGAAGGAGAATGCAGATTTTCAGTTCCCGAGAAAGCCTCTTCGAGAAGGAAAAGATATTCCAGTACGAAACCGTGCTATTTCGGATGTAGAAAATAGGTTCAGAAGAGACCAAAAGGGGACAGCACCTCTCAATCCTGAAAGAAGAGAGTGCGAAAACTCAACCTCTATTTTCAAGAGGTTGGAGGATCATATCATTGCAGCCTTTAAAGGTTGTGGACCACTAAACTCATCGTTCCCTGTTTACCAGCAATCTGCTCAATCTGCCAGTAGTGGTACTCATCCAAGAATGAAAGTCAATGACACGGCCCAAGACAACGAGCAGTTCCCTGCAGTCTTTGAACCAGATGCAAAGACTCTGCTCCTAGGAGATGTTGCCGAAAACTCGACTTGGTGGATGACCGAATGGGCGAAGGCGGAGGGCCAAATGCATCCTAACAAAGATCAAAGCTCTTCTTCGAAAGGCCGATTGGTTTCATCTCGCAGTCCTCGGATCAACTGGAGCGAAATGACTCAATGGTACCAGGTTGTTTTGCATGCAGGAAGCAATTGGGTAGAGAGATGGTCTGCTAAAAAACCTGATGCCTTGGGCTCGGAAGTAGATTTGGCCCGGAGCAAGAGATGGGATTCTGTTGATCTAGCTTTGATCGAAAGGGACATCACCTGGTCTCGCATTCATGTTCAGCGGACCTTGATGAAAGCAACCGAAAATCTTTTGAAACGTCCACGACAAGTCTTGGAAAAACCAGAAGATACTAGATTCTTGTTCATATTACTTGCGAACCCCATCTTATCTTCTCCAGGTTCTTTCCCCAGTCGGCCACCCGCAGCTTCTCATTGGCATGGTCGCCAACCATCACATCCGAAGGACTACCCACGACCTGCAGCACGCGACGGAAAGCCTTCTCGCAAAGAACAACCTACGTTAAATGCTCGTTCTGGAGAAGCTGGTCAGCATTACGGGCCATTGAAAAGAGTCCTGGGCCTGATGTCGAACTTGCCTAATGATTGCCATCATTACTTCGTGTCTTGGATGTCACGGTTCTCGCCTGCACAGCTAGAACGACTTGTTGACATCGTCGGTGGATTTGTCACATACAGATTGACCCGTCAACATGGCAGCAGGAAACGAAGCGAGGCGAAAGATGTCGATGAATTGATTCCGAGCTTTGCTAGTGCCTCTGGAAATACACCTGCCGAGTTGCACGCGGCCATAAACCGACGTAGTCCAAGCAAGCAACCCTCCAAGAAGAAAGACGCACCTGTTATATACGCAGAAGATTGGCAAATTCGAGCAGCTGCAAGAGTTATGTCTTTGATTTTTACTGCGAACCTGTCTAGTCTGACACGGAAGCCTGATGGAAGCCTGGGAGATGCTAGAACCCGCCTCCCCGCAGCACTGAACCGACCAGGGCATGGACATGGCTACCTTGTCCCCATTAGCTCATTTTATAACACTCTTCTGGATTATTCAGATCTTATCGGGGACTTTGAGACCTGGGAGTCGAAGAGTTCGAAATTTGCCTTCTGCCAGTACCCATTCTTTCTCAGCATCTGGGCGAAGATCCATATTCTCGAGCACGATGCGCGTCGACAGATGGAAGTGAGGGCTCGTGAAGCTTTCTTCAATAGTATACTTAACCGCCGAGCAGTCAGCCAGTATCTTGTGATGAAGGTGCGACGAGATTGCTTAGTTGAGGATAGTCTTCGGAGAGTTAGTGAAGTTGTGAGCTCGAGCCAAGAAGACATCAAGAAGGGACTTCGCATTGAGTTTGCGGGCGAGGAAGGGATTGACGCTGGTGGTCTGCGCAAAGAGTGGTTCCTTCTTCTCGTTCGCGAGATATTTGACCCTCACCATGGTAAGTCCTCAAACGTAACCTTCATTATGCTAGTTTCTAACACTGGACAGGACTCTTCATCTACGATGACGACTCCAAGTATTGCTATTTCAATCCCTTCTGTTTCGAATCCTCGGAGCAGTTCTTCCTGGTGGGGGTTTTACTCGGACTTGCCATTTACAATTCCACCATCCTGGATATTGATTTACCACCATTTGCATTTAGAAAGCTGCTGGCAGCATCACCGATAACTTCAACCACGGCCGTGGCTGCTCAGCAAATGAAGTTCAAATGTACGCTTGATGACCTCGCAGAGTACCGGCCAGCACTTGCAAGAGGGCTTCGACTTCTGCTAGATTATGAGGGCGATGTCGCTGAAACATTCTGCTATGACTTTGTCGCCCAAGTTGACCGTTACGGAGAAGTCGTGAACGTGCCTCTTTGCACCGGAGGCGAGAAGAGACCTGTGACAAATGCAAACCGACGTGAGTTTGTGGACCTCTACGTCTATCATCTTCTTGATTCTGCAGTTGCTAGGCAATTCGAACCGTTCAAACGCGGATTTTTCACCGTCTGTGGGGGTAATGCTCTTTCACTTTTCCGACCTGAGGAGATCGAACAGCTTATACGCGGGTCCGACGAGCCACTTGATGTCAGCTCTCTACGAGCAGTGGCAACCTACGATAATTGGTCTCACCACCAGCCAGAATCAGTACCCGTAGTCCAATGGTTCTGGACATTCTTCGAAACATCTGCACCCGATGCACAACGAAAAATTCTATCATTCATCACTGGAAGTGATCGTATTCCTGCCATGGGCGCAACGAGCCTTTCTATTAGACTCGCCTGTCTTGGTGATGATGGTCCACGATATCCAATTGCTAGAACTTGCTTCAACATGCTGGGCTTATACCGCTATTCATCGCGCGAGAGATTTGAGCGCCTTCTTTGGGATGCAGTTGTGAATAGCGAAGGATTTGGATTGAAATAATCAATAGGTGATCATATTCCTCTTGCCTCTATTATGGCCACGATCAGATGAAAATCGGCGCTGGGAGTTCTGACCATCGGATTTTGCTTTTCTTGTTTTTGTATTCTCGGTCTCTTTCTCGAGCTATGCTGCGCCAGAATCGGCATTTTGTCGATCCTTTGCTTAAAAACATAACATTTGCATAGAAACAAGCCAGCAGGACTGCTACCAGTGGTCAAAGAATTTTTCCTAAAATATTACATGTGCTGAATGTCCTGTAGGACTAGTTTCATTCCCAAGATTGGCCCGGCTGGGCTGTTAAGACAAGGTCTTCCTAGGTATGAGTTGGCCTCCAGCCACCAGGTGATCCTCCTATACACGCTGGGTATCCATTATAAATCTTCTGTGGCAAAATTGGGGTCCCGTGGCTATGTTTGCCAGCACCTTGGTCTACTATTTTGTGAAATGTGCCCTCAAGGGACAAATTTTGACATATTTGTCTTCCATGTCCCTAAATATCCAGATGCATGCGAGCTACTCAGGCAGCACTCAATGCCAGAATGATCCGAGAGAGAACTGGACTAGAGAAGCCGTTAGTAATACCGTAGTTCCCAAGATGGCCTGAGCAATTCTTAGCCTAAAAAGCAATGCCTATGGGGGGAAACCCCAGGTCCTCTCAATGGCTATGAGGGCTTAGTAGTACTGCCGAAACCAACTACCTAGCTTGACAAGGAGACTGCCCAGCCGGAGCTATTACCTTGTATACCGTGCTGCCGAGGACACCATGTTCCGAAACCACGGGATGCTTGAGAAGCCTACGGATCATCCCCGACTCTTTTTGCAGATGTGCGGGCCCCCACTCACCCGGGTCCCCTGGTTTCTGTGGGGGTGGCATTCTTCGGTGACTGTTTGGTGAATATCATTATGTAGCATCTAGAAGGGCTTGAGATGGGATTAAATTTATTCTTGACATCTCTATGGTATCTTCAAAATCTTATCTTAGGCCCCTCCTAGTCCCCGCGTTTCTCATACATACCCTTGCAATCCCCAGGTTTCCTTGTATAGAGCCCCACAGAATCAGTCCCCCACACTGCGAGAAGCCCCAGAGAAGCCCTTTCAAGGCATGAATTACCGGGGTTTTGCCGATGGCTCGTCACTAGCGACTTTTGGGTCTAGTGTAACGACACACCCGGCTTACTCCTGCGCCACAGACAGCGTCCAAGTGCTTATCCAAAGCTCTTGGACTCTTGCATCAACAGTCAATTTACAGAACGTGCTTTCTAAGGTACAAAAGAATGGGTAAATGGGGCCAATAGAGAAAGGCAAGGAGACTTCGTTCTTCTTACAGTTCATTGATTCCCCATCCTGCCGCTACTCCCCGGGTTTAATTACCCCGAGGTTTACCCAGAGAGCCCTAAATGAGACCTTGGGGACCCCACAGAGTACAAATCCCGCAAGCTAAACTCGCACGGACACGGCGTTTGACTGGTTTCCCTTTGACTAACTCTCGCGTGGTGACGCGCTAGGGCTTGGATCTGGTCTTCACCTATGCCAGTCAGGCAATACACCTGCTGATCTCTCTGTCCGGGCGTGTTCCAAGCTTCATCCCCGGCAGAAAGTCGGATGAGATCATTGCAATTTGGAGTCTCGGAATAGCGAAAAGAATGGAGAAAAGAAGTAACGGAGCTACAGAATGAGGGGTATATAATGGCGCCGATCCCCCGATCCCCCATAGACGCACAGCATTCACTCTGGTCTCTTCTGTCAATATGATTGCTGCAAAGAAGGGCCTGGCAGTAGCTCTCCTGTCCCTCTGTGGACTTGGAAATGCCCAGCAGAATATCACATCTGATGACTATTTTTATGGGCAGTCACCACCTGTGTATCCATCTCGTATGTGTTCATCCTTCATATCACGTATCTGTATGCATTGAGTGCTAATTATAATAGCAAATGGCACCGGGCTTGGTGACTGGGCTACGGCCTACCAGAAAGCTGCCGATCTAGTTTCCAAGCTGACTCTAGAAGAGAAGGTACATATGGCACTCCACCAATATAATTGGATTCACGACTGACATGAGAACAGAACAACCTGACCTACGGAATTTCTTCTACCGAGAACAGCTGTGTCGGCAGCATTGCGGCTATTCCTCGTGTTGGATTCCCAGGATTGTGTCTCCAAGATGCTGGCAATGGTGTGCGTTCTGCAGACTTTGTGAACAGCTATCCTGCCGGTCTTCACGTCAGCGCTAGGTAAGAGCTCCCACTTCCGGATACCTTTATATAGTAGTTGCATCTAAGACCATGGACATAGCTGGAACAAGACACTTGCGTATGAACGAGGCTGGCACATGGGTGGAGAATTCAAGACCAAGGGTGTCCAGATTGCCCTGGGTCCTGTCGTTGCACCACTTGGACGGATGACTACAAATGGACGAAACTGGGAGGGTAAGATACATTTTTACCCCGATGAAGTGTTCCAATATAGCTGATTATTTCAGGCGGTGCTGCTGATCCTTACCTCGCTGGTGTGATCAGTGCTGTAACTGTTGAGGGCACTCAGGAAAGGGGTGTTATGTCAAGCGTCAAGGTCAGTAAAGTTTTTGAATACTTGAATGACATTGCTAACCCTTCTAATAGCATTTTATCGGCTATGAGCAGGAGCTTTATCGCAACCCTGTTACTGATGATGCCGGCAATGTTGAGATCCAGTCTATTTCCAGCAATATCGACGATAAGACTCTGCACGAGCTGTATTTGTGGCCCTTCCAAGATACACTCAAGTCAGGCGCAGCCAACATCATGTACGCCTCCCGACAGGGAAAAAAAAATTGACAAGTTTACTGACTAGGACAAAGGTGCTCATACAACCGAATTAACAATTCCTACGCCTGCCAAAATAGCAAAACCCTTAACGGTATTCTCAAGACCGAACTTGGCTTCCAAGGCTTTGTCGTCACAGACTGGTTCGGCCAGCATTCTGGAGTAGGATCTGCTTTGGCTGGTCTTGACATGGCTATGCCTAATGGTGAAGCTACCTGGGAGCCTGGTGCATGGTACTGGGGGCCCAACTTCACAGTGGCCTATACCAACGGCAGTGTCCCTGTTTCGCGTTTAGATGATATGGCAACTAGGTATGTCTAATCAAAATGCTCGATTTGTTACATTTAGCTGACTGCCGTTCATAGAATTCTTGCTGCTTGGTACAAATTAGGCCAAGACTCTTCCGATGAACCCAAGCCTGGTGTTGGTATGCCCCCCGACATCAGCGCTCCTCACGAGTTTGTAAACGCTCTTACAGATGAGGCCAAGCCTGTCATCTTTGAGGGAGCGCTTGAGGGCCATGTCTTGGTGAAGAATGAGAATGCTCTGCCTCTTAAATCACCGAAGCTGATCTCCGTATTCGGGTATGACGCCGTTGCGCCTGTTCAATTTATGCCTAACAATGTCAACCCGACTAACGCCTGGGGACTTGGTTATGAACCTGTCCTCTACCAAGGGGCAGTGATTGCGGCCAGTTCCCATGTCGTCGACGAACCAGACTACTTCCAGGTTGCTTTCAACGGCACACTTAGTGTTGGTGGTGGATCCGGTGGCAATGCTGGTCCTTATCTGAGTGCTCCTCTTGACGCTCTCCAGCACCGTGCCTACGAAGACAACACTGTCGTGCAGTGGGATGTTTCTAAGAACCTAACCGGATTGAGCCAGAACTCCGCTTCTGATGCCTGCCTTGTCTTTATCAACGCTTTCGCTACCGAAGGTACGGACCGCCCTGGAGTGTACGATAGTTACTCCGATAACCTCGTGGCGAAGGTTGCATCAAACTGCACAAATACCATCGTGGTGATCCATAATGCCGGTATTCGCATGGTGGAGTCCTTTGCGGACAATCCAAATGTCACTGCTATTGTCTACGCTCATCTGCCTGGTCAGGACTCTGGACGTGCAATTGCCTCGCTACTCTACGGCGACAACAACTTCAGTGGAAAACTCCCTTACACTGTTGCCAAGAATGAGTCCGACTTCCCAGCCTACTGGCACACTTATGCCAAGGCACCATACGGGGTATTCCCGCAGACAAACTTCACCGAGGGTGTGTACATTGACTACAGACACTTTGACAAGTATAACATCACACCCAGGTACGAGTTTGG
The DNA here is from genome assembly GCA_002153405.1 of Mycosphaerella populi pn0402. NCBI lineage: Eukaryota > Fungi > Ascomycota > Dothideomycetes > Mycosphaerellales > Mycosphaerellaceae > Mycosphaerella > Mycosphaerella populi. The sequence continues at coordinate 8,805 of KZ119422.1, forward strand.
CTTTGGTCTTTCGTACACCACTTTCAAATTCTCTGATGTCCAAGTGTCCTCCGCCGGAAGTGGCCTTGACACCTATCCTAGTGGAAAGATTGAGCAGGGTGGTGCCGTAGACCTTTGGGACAATATTGCCAACATCACTGCTACCGTTACCAACTCCGGAAAGGTAGACGGTGCGGAGGTTGCTCAGCTCTATGTCGGTATCCCAGGCGGCCCAGTGAGACAACTTCGTGGGTTTGAGAAAGTCAACCTTGCACCCGGAGAGTCTAGCCAGGTTACCTTCCCATTGGCTCGGCGTGACCTCAGTGTTTGGGATGTTGTGGCTCAAAAGTGGGCGCTCCAGAGCGGTTCCTACAATATCTACGTTGGCTCGTCGAGCCGGGATCTGCCTCTCACATCGACTTTGAAGTTGACGACCAACTCTAGTTCATAGAGCACGACTCAAGGTGATTAAGATAGCTCTAATTAAAGGAATTTGTTCTCAATTATTAGACTATAAATAAACCAAGAAACAACCACACGTAGCATATTAAGTTATAAGCGTGCCAGAGGAACCAATTCCAAGCCAATAAATGATTAGATTTAGGATATTTAAAGAGTATCGACAAAGCAAGAAGATAAAAGGAGAAGCGATGTGTTCTAAGTGTCAAGCTAAAATAGAATATTCCAACTATCAATACTAGGCACCCAAGCTCTTAGAGAAGTACTTCTGGGCGTGCCATAGTAGAGAGAAGCAGCTCAAATTTCCCCATCACCAAATAAACGCCCGAATATAACTTCAAACCGGATGCTCAATCAAGATATTGGAAGCTGCATAGGCTAAGCGAGCTACACCATACGAGACTCCAGCTGCATTGATGATATGCGCAAGGAACGCCTGCGAACGACGTCAAGGCCAGACTGGCGGCAAGGAAGGGGGAGTTTTCAATAGAATTGGCATGAGCGACATCATCACGCTTAATCATTTCCAGTTGTTTGCGAGTTAATCTGCCGTCACGAACAGCAGCTTCGCCATTGTGGGGTGTAGGTTTGAGTTCCGGGCCTTGCCGGCGGGTAGAATGAAGCTTAAGTGTTGACAGGTGGGAGGCCTAACTAGACATAGCCTATGAGTTGGGACAATTGGTAAAGCTGATTAAATTGAATGCCAGAGCTGAAGCGGATCCCATAAAGCCTATGCAATCTATATTAAGCACTCATGGCTGCTGATGGGTCGGAGGCCTAATCATAGATAGCCTAGTTATTGTTACCCCGTAATACTAATCAAAATAAGCAAACGAAGAGCCAAGTGTGGAGACATGCAGATAATTTGTGGTTTAATTAAAAACCGAACAATACGAATTCAAATAACAATGTCTAATATATAGGCAATCAGCGGTCTACTGTTTCTTCCGGTCTATGAATGCTCTCATGTAATGCTTAGGCTCGGAACCACCATCATGAAACATGCAAGCAAAAGAGTCGATCCCAGCACGCACCCCAGTAATAAGGTCACTCTCTTCCCATATACTAACTAGCTTCTTCTGCTCCCTCATGGTTTTGGGCCCATATGACACAACTGTTGCAACAGCTTGGGCCACTATCGCCTCGAGCTGCTCAGGGGTATCACAGCTTTGACTGACAAGGCCCAATCTCTCAACCTCTTCAGTGTTGTAGGATTTTGCGAAATAAACCATCTCTTTAGTCTTTTGCCACCCAATGATATTGGCTAGAAGTCTAGCCTCAATGACTGAAGGGATACCGTACTTTGCTTCTGGCATACTGAAGGTGGACCTGCGAGTAGCATATCGGAAATCACACGCTGCAGCAAGCTCCAGTCCACCTCCTAGACAAAGACCATCTATTTGTGCGATTGTTACGACTGGTATACCCCGAAGCACGCGGCACGCCTCGTGCAGCCCAGAAATGAACTCTCGGGCTTCGTAGTACGAATTTAATCGAGCCATTTGGAAGATGTCCGCACCTGAGGTGAAAGACGGGCTTTTCGTATCTGTTGATGCCCCTTTAATGACAAGACAGCGTAGGTCTGGATTAGAAGCCAGTGAATTTAGCGTCGCTGTCAGATTCGAGATGGCACCTCGGTTGAGGCTGTTGAGTCGTTTCGGATTGGAGATAGTGACAGTAGCAGTAGCTCCATATGCAGCTGGTGTAAGGGGAGTTAAATCAGCAATAATATTACTTTCAACAACAGGTTCACTCGCGGGCTGTCTGCTTCTGCTAGCAACAGTAGACGAAAGTTTCCTCTGCCTTGCAATAAGAGGCTTCCATAGTGTTTGTCTATTGACAACATGGTATTTATGCAAAGAACTATAGTTTCTTAAGAAGCCATAGGTCCTCGGGTATGCATGGAAAGATAGTCTCGATGGCCGCGGAAATGCCAGTGATATCGGTCGTGCTTTTCCAACGTACTTGGTAAAATTCATGATTGTAATATCGATAATCAAGTGTCACTCCAAAATTCTGCTCAGGTAGAAGAAAAGAAGTGAATTTACCCCTCAAAAAAAAAAAAAAAAAGGAGACCAGGTCACCCCGAAATACGCCGAGGCTTTGCGCTTTGCGCTTTGCTGTAGAGCGCACGTTCATTCTCCTGTACTACCCAAAATGCGGGGTTATTCTTCAACTGGAAGATGCCGTCCGTTGACTGGCTGCAATCACACGCAGAGCGGCCCAAGTGACAAATGCCGATAGAAGCACAGTGTCCCCAAAGTAAGGTCTGATCACAAGACTCCCTCCTTACTTTGCAGGTCAGTATACGTTCACGCCTCGGGCCAACAGCGCGATAAGATAAGATAAGATGGAAGCACTATCGTTATCGATAAGCAGCTCCGCTGAAATTCCCCCCAACCTCGACCAACTTCAACCCAGCACATCCAATCCCATTCAGAATGGTCAAACCCCTTACATTCAAGGGCGACAAGCCCAAGAAACGCAAGAACAGAGATGCAGATGGCGAAAAAATCCCCAAGACCCGCAAAACAGCAGTCCCCGAAACTGAACAAGACGACAACCCGCCCGAAGACCAGAGCTGGGTATCGGCCGATGCGCCGAGCGACCTCGCCGGTCCTATCGTGCTAGTTCTGCCCTCTGAGAAGCCGACTTGTATTGCCAGCGACGCAAATGGGGTCGTATTTGCCTCAGAGCTGGAGAACTTGGTCGATGGGGATCCTGGGACCGCAGAGCCACATGATGTGCGACAGGTCTGGGTCGTGACGAGGGTTGCTGGGACGGAATCTGTCAGTTTTAAGGGCCACCATGGGAAGTAAGCTAACTATATCTTGTACAATTTATTTGCTATACGAGCTGCTCACATGTTATAGATACCTAAGCTGCGATAACCATGGCCTATTTAGCGCGACTGCGTCGGCCGTTTCACATTTCGAGTCATTTGTTGTTATAGCATCGCCCGAGGTGCAGGGTACATTCTCCCTCCAAACACACGGCGGGGATTCAGAGTCATTCTTGTGTGTGAAGGAGAGTGCGAAAGCTACGTCCGGTGTGGAGATACGGGGCGATGCAACCGCTATATCATTTGAGACGACGTTGCGTCTTCGCATGCAGGCACGATTCAAGCCACGGATTCGGGCAACTAAAGAGTCCAAGGCATACGAGAAAATTAGTAAAAAGGAGTTGGAAGAAATGGTTGGACGCAAACTCGACGATGATGATGTCAAGAGGCTGCGGAGAGCGAGGAAAGGCGGTAATTTCCACGAGGAAATGCTTGATGTAAAAGTTAAGGGGAAACATGATAAATGGGCCTAAAGACAATACAGCGTCTTTCGATATCCATAATTCAAATATTCTGATAATATATCGTATCCTTTAAATTTGCTAGTAGAAGTATATGTTCGAAGCAATAATTCACGCATTCCTACCTTTCCTTGCTTTTGTCGTCCAATTTCTTCGCCATCAGTTAGAATGCCAATTTTTCTCAAAATGAATATAGAAAAGCAGAACCGGTGTAATTTTTGGGGAAGATTCTCACATTGCGTCGCCCGTCAAGCTGATCGATATGAGGCATAGACTGGAAAACCTCAGACTGACAAATTTACAAATCAAGACTTCCAAGTTCACTCAAAGGATAAGCCTGTATAACATACGAAGATCCACCAATAGCAGTACTCGAACGATGGAATAAGGAGATTTTTTTTGAAAAAGAAAGACCCGCAAGCGTAAGGCTAGAAAGAACACGCGCACAGCGCAAAAAGTCTTGAATTATAAAAGACATTCTGGTCATGAGGAAACCGGGTCTATGGGCATAACAACAGAGCACAGAAAGAACGTGTAAGCACAAAGGACAGTAAAGACTGTGCTGGGCAGTTAGGACAGGCCCAGGGTATGAATTCTAGGTTGAACAGAAGTAGTACATGGGGCCAGGGAAATCAGAAAAATCTCAAAGTCGTGTGATCCTAGACAACAATCTTTCACGTAAATAAGCGCGGAAAATTAAAGCAAAGAGGAAGAAAACGAATAGCAAATCAAACGCGGGCAAGGTCTAAAATGGAGAATCTCTTTCGTAGCAGTAAGACAAGCAAAGATGCGAAGATCAAGAGGAAAGCAGGTCTGGAAATTTCGGAAGTGTACAGAGAGGTACGAGATGTGATGGTGTTCAGGCATTAAGAATTAAGCGAGAGACCTGTGAAACGGGACATCCACTCTCCCTGTGCTGGGTGCATGCGAGGTGCCCCATTGGAATTGGCGGGATAATCGGAGAACCCTGTCTCGAAAGCTCCGTAGCTGGTCGGGGAGTAGGGAGCGAAGGGATCTGCCTGAACGTCCATTTGGCGTTGGGGTTGAGAAAATGGCTGATAGGACTCAGTGAAAGCGGTGCGAAGCATTCCAACTGGGTTTGGAATAGGCTCACGGCCAGGCTCGCCGGTGTCCCGGGGTCCACCATAAGGTCGAGCTTCATGCTGGTGACGGCGTTCACCCTGGGGCTCTTGGCTGTACAGTGGGTTGCTAATTCCACCAGGGCCAGGAAGACCGGCTGTGGGAGGCGTGACGAAGGACGCAGGGTTGATAGCCGACATCCAGATTCGGGTTTTGTAGATCTTGAAAAGATCGGTTACCAGCGAATTAAAGTTGATGTAAGAATTGGCAAAGTAGTAGAATGTGAGTTTCTTCCAATCCCTGAAATTTTGTTAGAGCCTATGAATCACGAGTCACAAATTCGTGGGCAACTTACATTTGGAACTCGGCATCGAGAATTTCCATGTTGAGCCGATGTTCAACGACCTTCTGGTGGCAAACTCGCTTCGCCTTGGCTTCATTGCCCTCTTTGTCACGCAGTGTTAGGATCTCATGGTTCTGCGCGAGGCGCTTAATCAGCTTGGGCTTAATATCGGTGGTGGGTTCCTGGGCACCATGCCCATGCGGTCCCATTCCACCAGTAGCACTGCGAGCGTTAAGACCTGCGCTGGGGCTAGCTACATCGGTGCTCTCGAGCTGGCCCTGTCGAGAAAACATCATGAGCCACTTGTAATGCTCCTCTGCATATTGCTGTTTGAGTTCGCGTGCTTTCGGGAGTGAAACATTGGCATGCTGTACAGTTCCTAGGTCTGTGCCTCGATCGGCTTCGACGATTACAAGATCGCCCGCCTTCACCTGGAGACCGGTGTCCTCTTGAATATAGAACACGTCAGCCCGGTGGCACTTGAATGTGACAATATAAAGAAGCTGATTCTGATGAGCGTGAGACAAGGCAGGTGGCTGACGACCGTAGGCGCCCGACATTGCGAATTGATTGAGCGCCGCTGGTATGCCAGAGGAACCATCTCCTCGAAGGGTCTGCTCACGAGGGTAGAAGGATTCTTACGGAAAGGTCAGTATTCAACGAAAACAAAGACTCGAGGATTTGAAGCATTACTCACGCTGCATGGAAGGGTTGGAATAGTCATTCACATTGCCATAACCGTCTTCGCGATCCCCCTGCACAGCGCGAGGGGTAGCGGCATTATGTGAATCAGCGGAACCAATCGAGCCATGACGCATAGGGATATCAGCAAAGGAGTGACGGCGACTCTGGGATACCTCGGCAACCCCTCCAAAGCCCAACGAGGACTGCCAATGAGCCTTGCGAACATTTTCAAGAGTGCGATTTTCTAAAGACGGCGGGAAGGAGGAGAGCTGCTGCTCAGGGTTGGCCGAGTGCTCCGACAAGCGACGTCTGGTGTTTCCGTGCATGTTGCTGAAGCCTTCGATGTCTCGCAGATCACCGTAATCCTCGGGCGACATCTCTTCAGGGACACTGCCGCGAATGCGGTGAATAGCATGGCCGCCAGCGCCAGCGCCAGATGCAGATGACGATGCCCGATCTCTGAGTCGTGGATCTAGCTGATTGGCAGCTGCTTGTTGACGAAGAAGGGCATTCTCACGTGCAAGTTGCTCGATCGTACGCGCCTGGCTCGCAGAGTAGTTAATCTCGCTCTCTGAACCCGTGAGGCTTTCATCGCCATCATCATCTTCGCGAACTCGGCCAAGGAGTGCGGGATCATGTCCTAGCTCGCCTAGGACACTTGGTCGCGCGCCACGTTGCTGGACGGCTGATGCTTGCCCAGGCGGCCTGGGCCGCCCAGTAGGATACTGCGCTCCAGCGGCAGTTTGGGCCATGGCACCAAGAACGTCTGGCTCCATTTGTCCAACAGAGTATGACTGAGAGCGGTACGTCTTGGGAGTTGGGTGCAAAGGAATGGAGAATGGAATAGCCGACTCGCCTGAAACAGTGCGCGTAATAGGACTTAGCATCTCGTCACCAAAACCACCCGCTGAGGGCGGAGGGTTGGACATGGTTGGAGAGGGGACGATTTCAGAAAGGCGAGAAGGCGGTTCCTTGCGAGACTCTGGGTTCCATATCCCAGTGCCCCAGGGAAACGAGCTTCCTCCAGCTTGATTCCAATTGAAAGTTCCTCCCATAGTCGAAGAGGGGTTCGCTGACCATGGAGCTTGGTCAGTAGAAGGGCTTGTTGGGTTTGATGGCGCGGAAGAAAGAGGACCTCCTGGCAGAGAGTGCTTTCGTTGCACGGACAATGGGACTTCGTTTAGCCATGATGTCCTCCGCGCGGGCTTGACGGCTGGTGCAGTGACGGTCTGGGTCAGTGGTGCCTCGGCAGCATCGTCGTCGGATGAAGCGAGTGCTTCGGAGTCAGGTGTAGAGCGGCGCACTCCCGGGTGGCTCTTTTCAAGTCTGGCAGACGCGGTCGAAGGGGGAGTGCTGGAGAGGGTTGAGGAGGTTTGTTTGGAGGTATTGGATGGCGCAGCCATGATTTCTGTACCACGTTTCTTTCTATATCAGCCGTGCTGTAATTATTTCACAAAATCTCTCATCGATGTAGTCTGAGGGCGTCTTCTGATAGTGCGGTCTCTAGGTTGAAACCACGAACTTCTGATAACAGAAATGGTGTACTTTATGATGGAGACGGCGTAGACAAATAACAAGTCCAAGAGGAGCTGACCTTGGTTTCTTTCAAAGATCTTAAAGTCTCCTGAGTTGAATAGAGGCCGGTGTAATAGGCGTTGAACACACGCGACAAAGCGCCAGTCTTCGTGGCACGCGCTTGAACTTGGGAAGGTGGCGAACCAACGTCGGCTCAAAATAGGTCGACGAGAGATATGTGACCTTTGAACAGAGTGCTAGGTCAGCAAGAGAAGAATAAGAAGAAAAAAATGCGTGTCAAGAAAATGAATGATGTCAATAAAATAATTCAGGCAATCATTGCGCGCGGGGCACGTGCTGTGAGTGGCATGATAAGAAGGATTTAAGGCAAGCGGAGATTATCGCCCACCAATGACGCGAAAATTGCTAATATCTCAAGCATTGTAGATTGAATGAGGATTGGGCGAGCAGCCCTCGTGAGTTTGAGGAAAGGAAATTCCATGGCAATTCTCAATTCTTTGCCAGAGTATGGGGGAAGATCGAAATCGCATAGCAAAGAAAGGGCAGGAGTTCACGCGAGCACCGCACTTACCTAGCGAGATGTGATCTAAGTCCACGGATCCAGGTAACTCGCCGCTAGATGCCTGTGTAGGAGCCGTCACCGAAACTATCAACGAGCGGAGAAGGACAGAAAAGTAGCCGTTATCGTAATCGTGTCTGGGGGTTGATCGAATCGCATGAGCGGGCGCATAAAGCGGAGATGAACAGGGCCAGGCGCGCGACTTACCACTCTAAGGAATCTTGAGGAAATCTATTGGAAAGCAGAGGCGCCGGAGAGAAGGGGGGGGTTGATCGTGGGTCTCGTGAGAACTTGCGAAGCGCCTTGAATAACCGCGCCCGCGGAAGCTGGGTCAGGAGAAAACCAGAAGCAGAGCCCGGATCGCCTGTACTTGGAGAGGCTAGTCTGGGGAGCGTGGGGATACACCCGCAGGTTCTAGTTGGGGGCGG
>KZ119422.1:17181-31539 GCA_002153405.1 Mycosphaerella populi pn0402
GGGGAAGCAGGAGGAGGCGTGTCCAAGGGAATCGGGGGATCTGAAATGATCGCCCGGGTGAATAATGTTGGAGAGAGCTGGGGTAGCGTGACCACGGGACGACGTTGTGGAGCAACTCCGTAGTTCAAGGCCTGCACATGTTTGAGGCGAGGACAAAAGGAAAGAGGGAAGAGGGAAGAAAAAAGGGAAGAGGGAAGGGGGAAGAGAGAAAAGAGAAGAGAAAAGAGAAAAGGCACTGGGGTAGACAGATTTGGGGGGGGAAAGAAGAGCAGGACAGGGCGGGGGAAGAGTACGGGGGAACAGGACCGGGGGGAACTTGGGTAACACTTTAAACTACAGAGCACAAAGAATGCAGAAAATTAAAAAGTACGAGAGAGCCTACGGATCTGGCGTTCAGGGGGCCGACCACAAGGAACGTCTAGCAAGTCTAGTGGTACGATGGAGTCAAGTTCTCTAAATCGAAGACTACTTAAAGTCAGGAAAGCAGCCCCTGTCAGCTCTCGTCCAAGTACACTCGCACGGCCCATGGCCCAGGTCACACACACTGGCTTCATCCCAATTGCTTCCCTCGGATGCCACTTTCCAGGTCGACAATGCACCAGGGCGTCTCCAGAAGACCGAGGCAAGACATCTAGGGTTTGTGTGGGGGAGGGGGTTCGAGTCCGCATATGATGCTCCCCGTAGCCCACACCAGCCCCAGCCCACACAGCCGATCCTTTTCGATTTTGCGGGGAGAGCTCCTGCATGGGGACTTTCGTCCAAACCAACTTACTTCTGGTGGCCTCAAAAGGCCAAGGAGGGGGTGGTCAACCCCGCTATGCGCATCGGGTCAAGGCCACGCGACGTCTTTCGTCAGCAGTGATGGGAATTCCTGGCTGAGTCCTAAGTCCTGATTCCTGATTTCGCGTTCCAGAGATAAATGCCAAACGGCCGCATACCCTGGACCAGTGCTACCACTGTGTGATACAAGTGCGCGGGGACATGATGGATCGAGACCGAATCAGTGAGGCCTCCGAGCCTCCGGGATCCATTTCGTTCGCCTGCACAGCCTGATGCGGGCCATCGTGTTGGACGGTGGTTGACGTAAGTGGAGCCGCAAGCATTTGGCGCCCCGCCTCTAGCGTTCCCCGGATAGTAATAATATACTTATACTACTTGGCAGAATTGCATACCTCTAGAGGCTGTCATTTGGCCAACCTGCACCATGACATGTGGCGGTCGATCAAAGCCATGGGGGACGAGGGGGGGAGGAGGAGGAGGAATATTGGGTGAAAGTTAGCGGGAGAGCTAAGAGACCTTTCAACCATGGAAACCCGCGACGGTAGTCATTCCCCGCAATGACACACTAGACTGGCCACTAGCTAGCGAGGCGGTTACGCTGGGTTGCGTTCTAGATCCTCTTTCAAAACCTGACGCTAGTACGAAGTAAGGAGTATCAAATACTTGAGACTAGTTGGCCGGAGTAGGGCTCATGGCGATGGACATCAGGCCATGCCCTCATAAGATCTCACGTCGAGTACAGCAGGACTCCAAGAATTAAGAACTGGGAGACCGGATACCAACACATCCAAAAAGACAGCGGCGGGAAGTAGGGGAAATGAAAATATTGAGGAAGCAAACAATCTCCACCCTGGTCGCATTGTGGTTACTTTGCAGGGGATTGCATACCCGTGCCATACTTAGCGCTTCATGAGTACAACATTTTTACTTTCTATCCTGATGCACAGCAAATTCTCATGGTCCAAGAGCTAGTATCGTATCATTCTAAAAGGCAATCAAAAGGCAATCAAAGGGTAAAATGCGAGATATTGTACAGTTTCATGACTTATAAAACCAGGAACTTCTATGGGGGTTGGGGGTTTGGTTAATTTAAGGAGCGGCATCAAGTGGGCTGGAGGCCGTAGCTGCAGCACCCTTCTGTTGACGCAACTTTTCCTCAAACCGGGCAAATTCGTGCATTGAAATAGTCTCCTCCTGGTCCATCACCTGTTCAACACCCTTGACTTCCTCAATCTGTACAATTGGCATTAGCGAACCGACCCACAACAGGAAGTTAACAACCATGAATGAACTTACGTAATGCATCAGCATAGACTCGATTCCATTCTTCAGAGTGACAGTGCTGGAGTCACAGGTACGGCATGCACCTCGCAGCTTCAGCATGACGATTCCATCCTCGAACCCGCGGAGTTCGATGTCTCCGCCATCCTCTTGGATAGCGGGCCGGATACGGGTCTCGAGAATCTCCTTAATCATGCCGGTCACCTCATCGTCATTCTCGTTGTAAGCGAGAGAATCTTCCTCGCCCTCTGCGCCGGACTCGGCATTGGTGTTTTCAACTATAGACACAATAGTCTCGCCCGAGGTCACTGCCTGCGTAATCAGACTGAACACCTCAGGCTTGATATGAGCCCAGTTCGCATCCCCGGCCTTAGTTACGGTGATGAAGTCAGCACCGTAGAAGACAGATGATACTCCTTCGACATCAAACAGCTTGGAGGCCAGTGGCGATGGGTTGGGCGGCGAGATGGTTGATCGAGGGGAAAGGTATTCGAGGAAGGCCGAGGAAAAGTCCTCGGGAAGCACTCGGTGGTTCGGAATGAATTTTAAAGCCTAGATGGCAAGAATATCTTGTCAATACTGGTTTTCTGGTGAAAAAATGACATATCCCTGCCATTATTAGGGATGTGTCCAACAGGTACAGCGAAACTCACATCTGGGTTTGGTGTGTTTTCGGTCTGAATGAAGATCGTGCGTTTGCTGATCGGCGAAAGGCTGTTTGCGCCGCCCTGGGCCAAGGACCGTTCATTTGGTCTCACCGTTGGTCGTCGACGGGTCTCTGAGGCAGTGATAGTAGGAAGGCGAGACGAATTCGACAATGTTCTGTATGAGCCGAAGAAAGCAGGTCGCGTAGCGTGGGAGATAGGAGCAAATAATTTGCCGCTGGCGAGCGAGCGTCGCATAGCGCTCGAAGATGTTGAGACTATAGACATATTATGTGTATGAAATTCTGAGTTGACAACCTTGAAGTCACTTATGACAGTCTCGAGAGTGTTGAAAGATATTCCCTGTTGAAATCGCCGCCGCTCGGAGACTGTGACGCAATATTTGTTTGTCACGTGAGTTTACTCTAATTACTAATTCTTTCGACCAATGAAAAGAGAGATGTTTCAACTGTAGTCTCCCGAGGTCGGAAATCGCTGGGTAATACGAAAATACATATGATCCTTAGATAATAGCAGGGCTTGAGGCTTACAGAGGAGATTATTTGGAGAGTAACATGATTCGAAGATTTATGCTAGCTACATAATCGCCATTTTGAGGCCATCTATATTATGGGAACATCCGAGGTAATCTTCCAACTGCTTAGGATCTAGCATCGGAGCATCTGTTCCATATTGATGATTATCAAATGAAGCTATCCCTTTTTCTTTTCCCATGTTAACCTCTCAATTTAAGCCATCTGCTTAGCGCTCCTTATTAGAGCTTTGGAATACCTTACAGCCTTTCATAATCCTGCCTCGAGAAGGTATCTACCGCATATCCCGTAGTCATATGTTGCCCAGGTGTCTTCTTGCACGTGGCCATTTAGTATATATCCATAGATTCATGCTGTTGAAGTACTGTCAACTTACTTGGTAAAGCTCTATTCTAGTTTAGATTCAAATTCATGGATCTATCTGGGGGTTTCTCTTTATGACCTTAAGCATCGTCGACTTTTTTTGTCCACTTCCCTTTCTTGTTCGCTAAAGTCCTCAATTCTACTTCTAAGGTTCAGGTAGTGTGGATCCGCTCGCGTAATCTTAAGTGGGCTGTGAAAAACGGCGCTCTAGAGGACGGTTAATTGAAAAAAAAAAAGAAAAAGAAGAAAAGAAAAGAAAGAGAGAGAGAAAGAAAAGAAAAGAAAAACCATGCCATGTGGTATCATTTCGCGAGAGTAGGGAGCAAAAGAAAAGCACTCGGCATATTTGCAGCAATGCAAATTCTCAATCAACAATACAAAAAATGGCAACAATGTATGATGAAGTGTCTGCTAACTTGTGTCCAAGAGTTGCGTCGAACGAGGGCTACCTGGTTAGGCGCCTTTATTATCGTGATTCGATATGGCAACTTGTCAAGGCCCGAAAGCTGCATAATCAAGGGTTTCATGTTTCCAGTCAAATTCAGAATGATAATAAGGTCCTCGTGTATGCAGAGTACTTTTAGCAGGATGAAAACTTCCAGCACCAGATGCATTACGGGCCTGGATCCATTGTACCATGCAGGGGCAAGCACATCGCATGTACAGTGTGCTGGGTAGCGTGATATACATGGATAAAACATGGATTGTAAATTTCATTTTTCTCAGGGAACACGCGTTACAGGTTCCCAACTTGCATCCCGTTCATCCTGATATGTGATTAGTACGATGTAGATAGGAGCAAGACGTGGGGTATCATGAACTTGAACTAGGGCGCGCGACCACATTGTTTCATGTGAGCCAGAAGCCTATTCGTCAGTGCCAAGGGAGCCAATTAGTTAGATTCATAGATAAAACCCCAGGTTCAAGCCGGTCTCGATCGGACTTTTTATGCGGAACTGGAGGTGGGGCCGCAGTCGCAGTCAGGTGAGTTACCGCGCCATTATTTTTTTTTTTTTTTGGGGCAGCTCCGTTGGAACACACACCTTTCTGTGACGAAACTCTCGTCCCCAAAAGCCCGAGGTCTGATGACACGGCTATGAAGGCCGTGACATTTCCTGCAGCATTCTGCTTCGCAAAGTAAAATGCCTGGTTCCTGCGAGGTCTGTTCCTTGGAACCCTCCAAGTATCGTTGCCCAGTATGCGAACTCATGAGGTACTGACTCCCCGCGAAGTGGAGGATGGTGTATGCATATCAGCATTACTAACTGATTCTGAGACAGCTGCTCGCTTGCGTGCACGCAGTCTCATAAGATCTACTGTGCACCGAAAGCCACCCCGACCAGCAATGAACCAAACGAGGCGTCCACCAATCACTCTACGAACGGTGAAACATCCCAACATGTAGAGACCGAGGTTACACAGAGCCAGTATTCAATAGCCTCTACTGGTGCATCCTCTGCCATTCAAGAACTTCTCCATCGCTGTCCCCAGCTTCGCGACCAATTATATGAAACCTATCAAGCAACAAAAGAGGAGGAATGGGTTGAATGGTATACACAACCGGCACGAGGACGCCCGTTTGGCCGAGGAGGGAAGGGCCCTACTCGTCGCAGCCGTGGGCCATGGACTTCAGAGAAAGGATTCAATCGAGGCCTGGGCAAGGTACGTAAACTGAGAAAAGACTGCGAGGAAGGTACAGAAACAGGCGTGACAGCGGAGGCGTTTATGCAGTTTCTCAAATTGGTCAATCAGAGCTCTCCAGGTCAGCCGCCAGAGGCGAGCTAAATGTCAGCTCTAGCGCTACTGAGACCTAAGATTTTAGATGCAGTCTGGGATCAGCAAGGTCTGTCTGTCACTGCAGGACAAAGAGACTCGGGCCCGGCTGGACCCTGATTTTGTAATATCATGAAGAACAATGACCATTTAGTTGACTTAATACCAATGACGTTCCAGGGATCAGGAGCAAATTTGGCAGGAAGGGCTCAAAACCGCAAATGATAGTAAGAGCAGCCCCAAAGCCCAGGCCATCAGCGCCCAAACCCTCGGGTTTGCCAGCGCCCATTTTAGCGCATCCCTAGCCTGATTGACCTTAGCCGCGCCCACACTGCCCACACCGCGTGGAGCCTGTCCAGGCCCTCACCAGCTTGAGAAAATTCCGAGGAAACAATCGTAGGCCAGACGGTATCGAAGATGACAGGTCTGCTACTAATGGCCATGTTCAGCCTCTGTGCATTTGTCCATATGCTATGAACTGGGGCAGCTGAACTGCAAATCCTGGGATGATCTCTTCTCTGACGGGGTGAGAGGCCCCCGTCGTAGCACATCTAGCACATCCGGCCCTGCAGGGTGACTACATTGGCCTCGGTTTCTGTGACGAGCTGCCGAATGAGCGAATCCCACGATGCATCACGGCCTCTGCAGTACCATTGGACTTGAACCCCTCGCAGATAGGTCTGCCAATGCTTAAAGATGCCGAACCACTGACGAATCCATGTGGGGAGGGTGCCATGCACCCGAGTCATCTGCAGGCCTAGGACTGGAGACCGTACGTTTTGCATGCGGAACGCGAGACTTCGTATCGTAAATTGAGAAGTAGCCTGTCTTTCAGGCTCAGCTGAGTTCTAAAGATGGGCCAACGAATGAAGCGACGAAACGCGGTGGAAAGTGCTGTAGTGGATATCGAGTTTACAGAACGGGGCCAATGCCTAACACCAATAGGCTTGCGCACGTCAACACTGAGCAAAAATCAAGGCCTGTAAAGTCCCTCCACTTTTCTTGGATCGGACATCTGGGGGAAGAGCCATATCTGGCTTGAAGTATGGAGTACAGTGTAGCTACAATTACTTATTAGAACAAGGGCCACTTCCCCTGGGCATCACGTTTTCTGATTTCTGTTTCCACGGGTCTCTATTTTAGGTGTTTCTGGTCCCGCCCAAAAATTGCCCCGAGGCTTCGCTCGCGGAAATTCCTTGACATCCACCCTTCGAGTTTAGTCGATTGTGCAGATCACGCCTACCTAGATTCTGCTGGATGCTGGACTCCTCTTTCCACAAAATACCTTCCCTCCCTGACGCCATTCTACCGGACAACCGTTTCGCCTTGCGACCGACCCTGAGTTGTGCTGTGTCCACCTGACGAACAATGGGTGCCGCACCGCGCGAACTCCTGAGACAAGCGCAATAACGAGCGAAGGAAGGAAAGAGCAAACACCTGAAGAGACTTTACTTGCTCGTCAAGGCTAGTCGACTGCCTCAATTCCTGAACCCGTCCATGTTCATTTAAATTCTTGCCATGGCCCCGCAGAATTCCCGCCGCGGGAGCAGTGACGAGTCGCAAACAATGTCCAACTCCCCTCAACAGCGTCCAGTAATCGATAGCCGGTCGTCATCCGTCATAGAGGCAGGAATAGACAAGCTGGATTCATCTAGGGAATTACATGGGTCAATTGGAGGACAGACGTTGATGGAGGAAGACGAAGGTCCTGCTGCTACCAGCAACAATCGCCAAAGATCTCGGCCCCGACCCAGCGACGAGGTACGTACCTTTGGGAATCCTTGTTTCTTGCAGATGCAGAATTAGAATCCAACTGGGATTCTTGGCATTCTAGAACCCCTGGAGCCTTATTTACTAACTCCAGTTCTGCACCCTGCAGGAACCCTTGAAGACCCCACTGGCAGAGGTGACTATAGCCATTGTGGGCGAGGACAATGCAGGCAAAACGAGTTTTATCCAGTGTGCCCTGGATATGAAGCATCCGCCGTCATCCTATTCGACCAAGAAGAAGATGTCTTTGGATGGCTCTGTCTATCTCGTACGGCTGCTAGAGATTGATTTGAGGAAAGTCAAGTATGACCAGTCTCGAAGAATCCTCTGGCCACGGATTGGAAAGGACTCAGTGGCTCCGCGGATAGATGGAGTGCTTTTGTTGCATGATGGAACTGAAGCAGACAATTTTGAGACAACTCTGGATCTCGTAGGTATGTTTTTTTATGGATGAAACGCACAAACCTCCCAGCCAGCACCCGCGCTGCAGGTTGAGTGCGTTTGATCTATACACCTTCCAGTAGCCTCCCGTTCTTGCTTTGAGTAGAGATCCAAGACTGACTTGAAATTTGGGGGATCCTCCATTTAGACTCGCTGGAAGCCTCTCTCCTTCCCTTCCTGTTGGTCGCTTGCAAGTGTGATCTGCGCCCGGAAGACAGTGAACTCATAACGATCCACGACAAACGTGAGATCTACCGGACGTCGCCCGATTTGCCACGATCCCAGCAAATGTGTATTGCATTAGTTCTACGAGCGGTAATTTCCCATCGAGATGGTAAGTTTTCCTGAACTCTGGAACCCCCTTCGACCCTCCTCAACACCCCCCCCTTTTCCCCCAAGGTCGGATTCCTGCTCGAACCCAATAATGGGGACCAGGATTGACATGGAGCGGAGCCATGACCCCTGGCGGGCAGGCGATTAAGTGGGTCGGCGGACTAGCATTTCGCTACCCTTTTCCCTCCGTCAAAGCCCACGGATCGACCGTAGGAGAAAAAGGGTAAAAAAAGACACCGGGGACTTTAATGAAGGGGCAATCAGGGACTACCGTGCATCTCTTCTGCCGCACTAACCTGGAGGGCTAACCGTTTCCCATCATTCGCCCAGGCCTCGCCTCGTCTAACCCTCCGTCCAATCTGAATTCTCCTCCCGCCCCTCCTCCCCCGCGGACCACCACCAAGTCCTTTCAACCTACCCCCGCCCTCGATTGGCATCACACCCGCGCCAATTCAGAAACCCCATCCTTTGCCACTGGAGCCGCTGGCGGCTCCATCTCCACCGGTGTGGATCGGAGCGCCGATGGGAACGGGAGTCACCGTTCTCCTCCTGACAGGGTGCCAGCCTCCAACCTAGCGCAACAGCATGCCACTAGTTCTTCACGATATGCCAGGAGCAACTCACAACCTGCCCGACCTCAGACTCCCTCTGCCTCGCGGATGAACTCGCGGCAGCCTTCAGCTGGCGATCCGTCTCCAGAGCAAGGGGATATCCTCCAACCTTTGATGCGAACTGTCTGGCGGAACAGTGCTAGTTCAGACGCCTTTAACAGCTTCTTAAATATGGACGACGAAATTGACGATGGTACAATATTACACCCGGACAATGTTGTCCGGCCCAAGCCCAGCAGTGAAAGCAACTCCAGTAGCGAATCCGGAGTCACTTTCGATGAGCTTGTCGATCGATTAATCGCGATTCCCATGACGAAGCAAGACCAGAAATTCTCTTCCATCTTCCTGTGCCTCTACCGAAAATTCGCCGCCCCATCCACTCTCCTCACTGCCATGATCGGACGATTCGAGAAGACCGAAAATAGCACATCAGACCAACTGGCTCGTATGCAAAACCAGCTGCGACTACTGGACACGATTTCAGAGTGGGCTGCCGAATATCCAGGAGACTTTGCATTTCCCAAGACCAGAAAGAAGATCAACGACTTTGTTGCGTCGCTTGAGAAAAGCCATTTCTACATGTTTGCGGCAAAGGAGATAGGGTCCTTCTTGGATTCTCAAGCTGAAGATGACGATGTTGGCTGGGCGTTTAGAGATGGAGATGTTGATGAATCAAGTCTCACCGAGACGTTCTTTGATAACTCCGGCAGAAGTTCCCCCGCACATTTCCTCACTGGTACTTATGACGACGACGAAGAGGAAGAAGATCCAATTTATAGTATGAACAACTTGGACCTCAGCGATGGACATGGGCCTCACGACTCTTCCTCACGCCTTTCGGGAACTATGTCTATTTCCTCCACTACCGAAAAACCCGTCAGCACTTTGAACCAGTCTGTCACCATATTAACACTTGAAGCTTCCCAGAAGGAGGCTTTACGTCTTGAGCTCACCTCTCGCTCCATTCTCACAAAAATTCAATGGCGTTTCTTCATGGAGACGCCGGACGAAGACTTTGCTCGCCAGCTCACCAGAATCGACTGGATTATGTACAACTCGTTCCGACCGCGTGATCTTGTGCGACACGTAAGCATATCTGGCGTCGACAAATCCAAGATCAAGAGCTTGCAAAACGTCAACAGAATGATAAAGCAGTTCAATCATATTGCCTTTTTCACAGCAAGCATGATCTTACTTCGTGACAAACCAAAACACCGGGCCAAATGCCTCGAGAAGTTTATGAGTATTGCAGCGGTATGTTTACCCCTCCCCGAACGAAATATTTGAAATCCATCGCTAATCGCGTATCAGAAACTTCGCCGTCACAATAATTATAATGCCCTCGGAGCTGTAGTTGCTGCCATAAACGGCACGCCGATCCACCGATTGACCCAGACCCGAGAACTCATCCCTGTCTCCACACAAAGAGAATTCATGCGTTTAGTAATTCTGATGGGTACGCAACGAAGTCACTTTGCATATCGTCTCGCTTGGGAAAACTCGTTCGCTGAACGAATCCCCTTCCTTCCTTTGCACAGGCGTGACCTAGTGTCCGCCGAAGAAGGCAATAAAACATTTGTTGGCGAGAACAAGTCTCGCATCAACTGGAAAAAATTTGAGGTCATGGGCGAAGTAGTTCTTGGCATCCAACGGAGTCAGAAAACCGCCCATCCTCAGGCCATGCGATCTGAAGATCTGGAACGATTAATCTTAGATACCAAGCTATCTGGTGATGAAGAGGTAGGGACACTGTTCCCAAATCAACCGACGATCGCGCTAACAGATTGTAGGACTTGTATGCCCGCAGTTTGCAAGTCGAACCATCTACTGGTGGTGAACCTGCACGAAGAAAGTTCGGCTGGCTACGTGCTTAAGTTCCCTCGACAGTTTTACCCAGTTACTATCCTCGCGATTTTACTTAGATTCTTGACTGCCTTTTCACGACTTGACCGTCAAACTCGACATACCCCCTCTCACGTTGAAATGCTTCGATGATGCACAAATACTTTCTGATTTTTGTCTTGCTTTTTGATCTCACCTGATACGAATTATATGAAGCCGACTGGAATAGGTGGCATAGTCCACTTCCGATTGTACATAGGAGTGATTTGGATGCGGTAGTGATGATCAATTACCGCGGTGCGGATGATAATCTACCTGGTACATATTATTTTCAATCTCTTTATGGATGTAGGAACAAAACGTAACCCTACTTTAATCGACATTGTCATGGAGAATTCCAAGACTCCCCCCAATGCAGGTGCCTTCAAGGCTCAAATGTATAGAGTAAGAATACGATCACGTGACTACACTTAGTATCCGGCCATCCCAAGATAAGGAAGATCTATCAAACCTCATTCTAACACATCAACGAAATGGCAGAACACTTTAGCCTCCAAGCTCGATCAGCTTACCGGGCCATCCTCCGCGAGCTTCCTCGCCGCGGCCTGCCAAAGCCCTCGCCGCTCCACCAACGCCTCCGCCAACTCTTCCGTTCACAAGAACAAACTGCCTCAACAACAGCGCCGGACGCCTCGCATCCCACTTCCTCCGCAATCCCCTTCTCCGTCCCAACTACAACAGAGGAGCTCTCACTCCGCATCCAGGAGGCCGAGCAACTGGCGAAATATGCGCGCGCGCAACGGACCTACTCTGCTTTACTTGAGCGCTACAATCCTGGCATGAACCTCGACGAAGAGGAGCGGATTAGGCTTACGGCTCGCCGGGTTGGAATGGACCTCCCCGAGGAATATGAGGGCGGAAAAGGAAATAAGACCCCTGGCTCAGAATAAGCTATGAGAAGGAACGGGTCTGTGAATCGGTTCAGTTGGTATTTCTGGGGGAGGAACGGGGCTTTCGCGCCAAGGCATTACATGACTATTGATGTTCGCCGAAGTACTTGAGACTGGAATTCAGAGACTTTTGTGGGGTTTCATAATCTGCGTGGATCTCTAGCCAATGCTGGCTTATTCTGTATACTATCTGTGTATAAAAAAATATAGACGTTTTGCAATCGTTGATCGACGGGGTATCTCTTCCGTGGTTTGATAGGTGTGTCTAGGGCGCTGGGGCTTTGATTTGATGGTGGGAAAGCCTGAGATCCAGGGAAGTGCTTGTCTCTGGAGGATAGCGAGCCTTAGAAGGATGTATCACTCATTTGTGTACTCCGTAGGACGGCCGAGCGTCCCTTCCGTCGAATAGAAGCAACTGTTCAAGCCCTGGTGGCTGTTGCCAAACGCTCGATACTCTGGACAGTGTCTTGCAGGCTGGCGTTCGGTAGATGGTAGGTAGGCAAATTATGGGAACTTTAGACATATTCAGCTGTTGGTCAACTGTGTCCGTTCCATTTGCCTCATCAGGGTCGAACTGCCTTCCTCGTCCTCGATTCCAATATTAATCTCAGTTTTTGGGCGGTTCTTGTTCAATCCATCTAGGAGTGTACAAGCTTTGCATACCCGCTGACTAGACATGTAGCCACATCTTTCGCAGTGCTGAAGCGTTTGTGCCTTGATAGTAGGCTTGGGAGCCTTCGCAGTTCTCTTGGGAGCTGCTGTCTTGGTCAACTTGATTTCTATCTCGCGAGACCCGGCAGCTTCGTTACTAGCCAATTGCTCCTCCATGGCAGCCATCTCGCCTCCACTGGATCGGCCGTTTGCGCTTCCGCAGCCACCGGCAGATTCATCCTCTGCGGTGACGTTGCCGCCCTTGCCATTTTGACCGTCTTGCTTCGGCACAAGGGCTGCCATATCCTCACCACTCTTAACAATATCCAAAATTGAACTAGGGCGAATTTTCTCTAGATCTTTAATCAACGTCCGCGCGCTTCCACGGAACGCCTCGGGCGAATAAATGCATTCCGTCGTAAAGTAGTCGAGCTGGCGATGGTGTGCATAGAGAACAATCTCTTTTTCGTAGGCGTACTTGAGGGGCTTGCTGCGTTTAATATCGGATGCGCCACTATCGGTGATGATACTAGTTCCACGAGACAACCGTGGAAGATCGCCACGGAGCAGGTTCATCATAACAGTCTCAGCCACATCGTCAGCGTTGTGGCCTGTAACAACGTGGTTGATGTCCAATTTCGCTGCCCCGCGATCCAGCGCCTGCCGCCGAAACACACCGCAGTATGTGCAGTTCCCCTTTTTCCCAATCTGCTCTACCACTTGGTCCATTGTCCATCCATACAGCTCGCCGTAGCCAAGGATCTCAAGAGGCATTTCATATTGTACGGCGTTGCGCTTCACCGTCTCGAGACTATCGTCGCGGTAGCCACGGATACCCTCATCGATGGAAAGCAGGCAAAGGTCAAGTCCGTAATTATAGCGTTCGTTTAAGGTCTTGAGTACTGCAGCGAGAACGGTGCTGTCTTTTCCGCCGCTTGCGCCGATCGCCACTCGCTCTCCGGGGTAGAAAAGGTTTGCGCTGATGATTGTCTCGTGGACTTCGGTTTCGAAGATCTGAAGGAAACAGGCCCGGCAAATCTTCTGTCTATTCTTTGGGCGAATGATGACCGCACGCGCCTCCTTGCAGTTGACGCAGATTGTTGGGGCCATGCTTGCTGGTGGTGGTGGTTGACGGAGGAACAGAGAAATCTTTTTGTCTCCCCCGCATGGTGGGGCCGCAGGTTTCATGGCAGTGAATAATCACAGAACTTGGACTACACCAAGGACAATCCTCCATTGTTGTTTTTCATCCATGCGCCAAGGCTCTAGTCTACATTTTTTCAGGTTAACTCTACATTATTTCGATATTGAAGGCCATAAAGCCGGGGGAAAGCAAGCACCAGCAAGTCTCTGAACTTGTACCACCTCGCTTTTTACCAGATACAGTTTTGAAAGGTGTTCATCAATGGATATCTAAGTCAGTTTACCTAGGTCCCAATGGGAAATTTTTGATTAGTGAAATGCTTGCCAGTACACCTAGTGGAAATGGGGATCATTCATGCATTTCTTCGGCTCGTCCTCCACTCCAGGGCTATATAAACCTCCAGGGCTTTATAAACCTCCAGGGCTTTATAAACCTCCAGGCCTGGGATGAAGCCCGCAGAAACAAATCCTTGGAAATCCAGATTAACCACCCGATCCAGGAATGTTACCAGGTTGCTTCATTTACGAGAATCAAAATGTGTTTTGCAGCTTCTTGGATGGGAGTACTCCCGCTATATGCAGTACTATTATTCCTAAGAGGTCAAGTGCCCGAGTGGCCCTCTTTTACGACTTTCCCCAGTGAGATCGGGAGACTCTTCAAGAAGGAGCAGCCTATTTCAAGACGGTTTTTTGAAGAGATATACCAGGCACGGGATTACTTTGTGATGAGGATGGCGCGGTTTTTGGTATGGCTCATGAAGCACATATGTCTGCCACTCGAACTCGCTATTATCGCAGGCCTGATAATCATCCCACTGTACTATCTTGGTGTACTTTCTGCTGCCAAGAGTTTGGCCAATATACTAAGAGCTCAAATTGATATTTCATTGAATGACCCGTATGCAAGGACACAGGAGCAGCACAACATCCACAGTCAAGCTTTTGCTGACAATCAGGGCGAACGTCTCGGTCTTTCACAAACAGTTGATATTCCAGAGGAGGTGAGAACACGCGATGCCGAGGTTGATACTAGCGAAACTGAGCAGGATAAAAGGACAGATGAACATTTGGCTCATCGCGAGGAATTTTACGGTCTGTTCGAGAACCATTGGGGGATAGGTTGAGACTATCAACCATGAGCATTGGAGGGCATCTCGCAAAATAGGTCATTTTTCTCTTTCTCTTTCTCTTTCTTTTTCTCTTCCTCTTCCTCTTCCTCTTC
>KZ119422.1:31577-52205 GCA_002153405.1 Mycosphaerella populi pn0402
CTCTTCCTCTTCCTCTTCTCTTCTCTTTTCTTTTTTCCTCCAGTGCCTGCGCACAAACCATCCATTCCCCATTTGTTATGGGATTGCCATTTTTACATGTTACGGGAACTGTGGATCATTGCCAGCAAATCTCACTTACTATTTAAATCTTATAATACTTATGAAGCAAGAGATTCCATGCATGGCATTCACGATATGAGAAACATGAATACCTACGGATAAAACGGTCGTCAATTTTTTTTCAAAATGATATCGAGGGTCACAAGGCTTATATACCTGCGGATGCCACTATGACTTAGTATCTTCCGAAATAATAAACTTCTTAAAGAAAACAATTTTTTTATTCATATGGATGCGATACTAGTATGAAGCTTTATCCGACTGAAAATAAGAGAGGAAGGTTGTGACAAAGCGACAACTCCCCCTTAACTTCTCAAATTTTCTGTTGCTGAAGAATTAAACTTAGAACCGCGTCGCACATTGTATAGCACTTAGGGTTTGCTGGCTTTTGATGGAATACGATACAATGTATTATTTTTCCAAAAAAAGAAATATACGACGAAGATGTAAATTGAAATAGCATTGGAGAATGTCCTTCTTGTTAATAACTTAGGACCTGCCTTGCGTACCTCCTGCGGAGCGAATGGGCTTGTCAACATATGAGAATAACAAAAATGAGATCGAAGAGAAACTTGAAATCTCGAAACAAGTGGACATAATATTGCCATTGTAGATCAAGCTCCTGCTTTTTCCAGATGCATGAAAGGTTTTCCTTTTCGACAAAGAAGCCCTACCGAGAAGGCCGGTAATCGACTCTTTTTGGCCAATTGTCGAGCCATACGGTGAATGTGATGCCGACGATGTATCAAGGAATGCAAGTAAGGCTTTGATCGATCTGCATATAGTCTCAAATGTTTCGCTCTTTCAGGGCCAAGTTCCTCCGCAACTCGGTCGGTCTTCTCTTCTTGGAATGCGAAAGAGGTACCAATTATTTTGAAATTCTTGGCCATGGGGTGTAGGTCCGATGAATGCCAATCATCAGAGGCCCATACAGGCTTGACTTGCCAAGGAAGACGTCGCTCACTCTTAAAAGCGTGCCACCAGTCTTTAAACATCAACCGTCCTTTCTCTCCGCTTACAGCATGCACACACCCATTAGTGCCAAGGGCCGCATGTACCAGAACTCGGTCAGCCACTACGTCTACAGGAACTTCGTCAATAGTGACTTGCTCATCGGGGTTTTCGCATCTTGTTGCGAGATGAATTTTGCGGCCCGGGTGAAGTGCAATAGCCGCAGCGAAAGCAGTTGAAGCAGTGGAAAAAGGCGTTGTATAGCCCGGATAAGGGAACTCATCAGCTGGGCCAACGGCTGACGGGCGGACAATGAGGATCTTGTCCAGAGAGTTCTTCTGCGCAGCTTTGTGCAGCACGAGTCGCTCGGCCAAATGCTTTGCGTATGCATATGGCCAGGGGAAGTCATGAGCCTCATATTCCTGCGAAGTTCCGCTTTTCTGCACCTCTTTCCAAATCTCAGGGGCTGTTTTGTAAGGATTCTCATCATTCCCATCGAGCTGATATATTTCCTCGTTCACCGAGACATCTGAACTTCTGTCGGTAGTCCAAAGATGCGAATTCACATAAGCTGTGGAGAGAAAAACAAATCGCTCAAGATTCGGAAATTTGAGAGCGTACTGGGTAAGACACAGAGTAGGAGCAATCACAGTATAAGAGAGCTCTCGCAAGGAGTATCTCAAAGTTATGGAGGACGCAGCATGAATAAAAATATGAACGGTCCTCTTAAGCATTTGTAATTCTTCATTCGAAAGATTCATAGTCGCGGTATCTCCCAGCTCGCCGTCCATTACGGTTATTCGATTATTGTCAAGAAAGATCTTCACGATATTGGGTGGCAGCATCTTGGACCATTTTTCTCTTGCATTCCTGGCCAAGCATCAGCTCCAAGCTTTTCCCTAGTCCGACTTTTGTGAGAGCTTGGTATTCTGGGATCTCATCGAAAGTACTTACGAAAAGCCACCCCGACTCAAAACAAAGACATGTTTGGGAGAACTCTGTGTGAGCAGTCTGTATATAACTGCAGTTCCAATGAATCCAGTTCCTCCTGTGATGAAGATAGTCTTATCGTTATAATATTCCCAGATCATTCTGAAAAAGATAGTTGCAGTCTAGGTTAATATGAAGCAGGGCGACCGATGCAAAACCGGGAGTCATTTTGATACGAGGTGACAGTGGGCTCTGCGAACGCTTAAATAACAGCGAATAAATTAACAGATTGAGGTAATTTGCCAGTGACCTTGAGATAAAGAGATGGAGGAGTGGAATTGACGCAACGTCTGAGAGCCAGAGCGGCCGCATGAAGTTTCTGCAGCTATAGAGGAGGGGGAGATGTCGTGTAACCAAATTGGAGCCACCACGATCAACGAACCATTCATCGATCGAAGCGAACGTTCCATGACAGCGGTTCGTATTCACAACCCAGCAGATGAGCGTCCCTCTGTGGTCAGTGACATCGTGGCAGTGTAGTACTTTTGTCCAGTTCCACTGCTATAGCCTCCAATCCCAATCAATGAGTCTGCTTGATTGTTCTGCTACTGTCGTGATGGTGTAGACAGATGCAGACCATACTTTGGCTTTTGAATTCATTCCGAGAATCTCCAACGCACGTGCAGGGTTTGTTTGATAGAAGGCCCAGGACACGGTGAATCGTTACACGATACGCAGCTTTCGCAAATTCGATCTCTCATGCAGCTCTTTCCCTCGGACGAGACACAATGGCAATTCTGGAAAATATCTCCTGCCATATTTAGATAATGCTCGTCTCTGTCTCCAGAGGTTCCTATTTCGAACTGCCCATTCCCAGCATTACTTTATGCATTAGTAGAATATTCAGAGCAGATACTGTAGAATGTCCCCAAGAGAGTGTGTAGGAAATTTGTTTTATCGACGATGTTTTTCTTGGTGACTCCAGAGTGCTTCCCAAGACTTTCTGCCATGCGCCAATTGTCCATGGAGACAGAATAGCACGAGAAAGGGGAAAAAAGACACGAAAATCATCTGTCGGGGTTTGAAAAAAAACAAAAAAAAAAACAAAAAAAACCGCAATAAAGATATCAGGCTTCTTGTGCTGGGTTTGTGATGCGACGTTCAAGCTTGCAGAGCGCAGGCATAAGCGGAGAAAGGGGGAACGGTTGAAATATTCCCAGCCAAGTCTGTCGAAGATGCAGGAAAAACAACGTGTGTGTGGAGCTTCAATATCTCGCAGCCATTTGTTCCTCAAGCGAGGACATTCGTGATCAAAAAAGTTGGTCATCTGCTACTGTCCACTGAAAACAGGGGCATTTTGGCATTGTATAATTTTCAATCGAAAAAGGTGATATAGTACTTGATATCAGAGACCCCAGAGACCTGTACTTGTTCAAGACTTGGGTAACCTATCCCACAAAGGAGACCTGTCTTTCAACCAAAGTGTCCCAAAACACACCTTGCCGAGAACAAAGGAATCTCCAAGCAGGACATTTCGGCGGCAAAGTTGCTAATTGAGGTATGAGTTGAAGCTCTCTTGAAGTCCAACCCAAATATTTGCTCGAAATCTGATGTCAATCGCCATATCGATTCTGTGCCTGGTCATAGGAAAGGGCCACTGGACAAGAGACACCGGGTCACCCTTCGTGTGAACTGTCCTGATACGCAACCTGGATCCCAGATGGATGAGCCGAGTCATTTGAAGTTCGAGAGTTGCGATTGAAGCCTCCATTGGCACAAATGTTCTTCGCGTCTAGGGATAGGGGGTGAAAAGACGTAGTATGTGGAGGGCGAAGGGTAGTCGGAAAGTGTTGGGCAGAATTGTATGTTATGAAGAAAACAAGACCAACGAATTTTGCTCTTCAGCCTCTGTCCATACGCACTCTACCATCCCACCCTCTCCCCAAAGGGCACGAGGTATATTCTTTAGTCTCTTGTTCTACTCAGACTGACTTGAGACTCGGCAGAATGTCATCACGCACAACCCCGAGGATGGAGGAACTGCTTACCCTCAACCAGAACGCCTGCGGATTTCCTCTTCTAGACGATGCTGCTTATAAGATAGCAACCATCCTAAGGGGTGCTCAAATACCTCACTTGTTCATCGGTGGGTATGCAGCTAGCCTCTTCAGTCGCCCTCGCCTACCAGAGGTACACTTTCCTCCCGTTCTTGGAGAGAAAGCGAACTGACAACAGCCAAGGATATCGATATTCTCGTGATGGAAGATTGCACGGAAACGTTACTTCAATCATCACTGTTCGCACAGGCTAGCGATAAGCGCCTGATCTACCGGCGTCATGGTAGGGATGTTTACATCGACGTCATGCCGCATCCCAACTTCTCTTGCGACTTCACGTGGCTCTGGAACTTCGAGTGGCCTGGAACTGAGCTCGAAGAATATGAAATAAGCGAGGGAAATGGATTTGCAAGTATGCTGTTCACTGCCAATCATATACGACTCATGTTGACTGACCCGGATTGCTAGTCCCAGTACTCCATCCATCAACACTCATTCTTACGAAAATCCTGCCCTGGTATTCGGCTGAGAAGGCAACTCGTCAGGATGATCACCGTCGAGCACAATCAGACTTACTGGACATTGCTTCTCTTCTAGACTGGCTTTCCACCAAGAATCTCCTGGTCAATATCAGCTTCTTTCCAGACATCCCGAAGGTTGAGCTACTCCAAGCCCTAGGATATCTGTACAACAAAGAGCGCAGACTGAGGGGGGATATAGCCCAATGCTTCTCCGTGAGAGACTTGCGCGACGCGTTGAATTCTCTCGGGGAAAGAATCTCCGGCTAAATCACGTAAGGGCCGGGGAAAGACGGCATTCTATGATTTTACCCAACCTTTTCAACTCCAGTCAAGTCGATACTAGTTTGATAGAGATCAGTTTTTCTCATGAGATTAGATTGCGAATACAGACACTCTAAGAGCATCTATTGAATAGGATAGTACGATACATTATCAATTTGCATCTTAGTAACTTACCAAATTGCATCATATCAGACATGATTTAAATGCCTGTGGCACAGTTTCTGAAAACATGCGTTATGACACTTTAGGCTACACCACTTCGTGATAAATAAAACCCTTCGATGTGTGCCATGAACAATGGTTTGATATCAGTCTTTGTTTCGTGTCTAAAGAAATATCGACTACTTTGTCTGGCGATTCCATAGTATCAGCGGGGACGGCAACTCGCGGGAAGTCCTTTGCACAATAAATTTGAATAAATGAAGTAGATTTCTGGATACACAAAGCTTCAACTTTTTGGAGTCTGCGATATCAATTTTTCCGCATTTTCGAGCAGGATTTGATTCGTGATTTCCACTCCCAATGTTTGCTGTAATCCACTATCCATCCTCTCGGCCAGCGATGCAGCCAGGGGCTCTGGAGTATATGGATAATCACTTCCATACAGCAGTCTCGAAGGATCCACTACCCGCAGTAGACCATGTATTTGATCTGGGAACGGAACCCCTGCCAAGTCAAAATAAACTCGATTTTGAAGAATGTCCTTGACTTCACGCACGGTAACGGATTCTCCTGGCGGGAAGAGGTACTTGGAGAACTCAGCAATTCGGGCAAGAATAGGTGGGAATGTGGCCCCGCAATGGCAAAACAAAAAAGTTATGCCTGTGCATCTTGTTATAGTGCCCGAGGCAAGGAGGCTGGTGAGCGACCGCGTAGAATCGAACATGAATTCCATCACAGGAGTGGGTATGCCTGGAGTCGGTCTGACCGTTTGCACCAACCCGGTCTGCTCGTTGCGCAAGTTGCAAGCAGTAGGGTGGAAGAAGCAGATAGTTTCCCGCTCGCTCAGCTTGTCGAACACCTTGGCGAAGCGTGGATCTCCAGGGTATATACCGTGAGAGTTGGAAAGAATCTGAAAGCCCACTGCGCTCAACTGGTCAAGAGCGTAGTCTATCTCCTCGAGAGAACCCTCAACATCCGGCAGTGGGAGCGAGGCAAAGAAAAGAAAATGATCAGGGTTCTCTGAGCATACTCTGGACATGTCCTCATTGACTTGTCGAGTCAACCGGCGGGCCTTGGAATCATTGCCCGGTGTTAGATGGGTGCCCGGTGACGAGATACTCAAGACGGATTTCTTGATATTGAGGTTTTTCATCATTTCAACATGGGTTTGAGGGTCCCAGGGCTGTATGAGAAGTCAGAAGCCTGCAATCCTATATTCTATTTTTCTCACATACGGGTATCGCAGGCATTCCATCTGGATGGCCTCTCCCAGCAAAGTCATTCTGGAGACAATACTCTCTGTATGCAGCAGGCACACAATGAGCATGAAAATCAAATCTCTCCATCTTGCATAAAGTAATTGAGATTTTTGGGAGACATAACGAGAGTTCTAAATTGCGTTGAACGAGGGCATGCAAGGGGTTACGACTTAAATACAATGTGGAGACTATCATAGTCACCGCTCATGAGGAGACTTTTACTTTTGGAATTTGTTCTACTCTGCCGCGCACCGGTACTATCTGCAAGATATATTACCTCAATAAGTTATTCCTTCGCAGAATAACAAGTCGTTCGTGCGCTATACTGAGACTCTGAATGGCATAACCATGCTGGGGGAGTGGATTCGCCTACACATCGCCGCCTCGTATCCGGTTGTTTCGAATCCACTCGCCCGAAAACACGCTTTTGCAGGTCTTTATCTCCAAGCCGATGGTCTCAAATAACATAGAATGAGAATTTGTAGCCAGAAGTAGTAGTTTGCCATGAAGTGCCGTCTGTTGCGGCTCACGTATAATGAGATCATTGCGAATCGGCCTGCTTCGGTCTGCTTCGGCCTGTCCCAGTCGCCCTACGAGAGGCTCACGAGGACATCGGTGCTGTCAGATACAGAAAATCTTCTCACAAGACCACCCCCAGGAGACCCAGAAGTTAACGCTGTATAGGGTATATAGGGTATATAGGGTGTAATATATGTCGAGACCAGAGCTTTGTCCAAAAATGGAGAGGTTCGCACCAAGCAAACCTATCAGAACTCAGACCCCGGTATGCCCTCATGATCAGTCTGTCAAGATCTCTCAAGGTCTCCAAATGACCCGACACCGCAATAGCTTACTTGCGGATGATCAAGCAGACAAGATATGTCGCCAGACTTAACAAGGGTGAGCTGAGGTGGCTCAAAAAGGGGGCCAATGTTAATGAAAGCAGACCCCCCCGCCCTGCCTAGTCCGCCCAGATCGTAATCTCTGAAAACGCTACATGATCTATCGAGTGGCCATCTGATCGCTACGAATGCCTGGTTGCAGCCAGGAGCCGGCCAGTCACAATCGACCCAGATATCCTGCCTGGCCGTGCTAACGCGGGGGTGGAGAGACTTCTAACCAAATCCAAATAGATCCCCAGTTTTTATTGCCAAGCCGGCCAGTTTGGGAGGCAACCATTGGATGGATGATCCTAAGATCCTATCGCCATTATCCCGTCTCCACAGGCCACTGGTAGCACAACAGGTGCGATAACAGGACATCAGATCCTTGCTATCTCCGCACACCCATGCGTGGCTCAATACCTTTAAGAATGAAGAAGCTCCCCCTCCTCAAAGGCTCGCCGCCGAAGAAGTTATTCGATCATTTCTAGGCATGGAAAACCGGCAAGCTGATGAGGCCTTCTGGGCTCCAGGAACGGTTGCTCTGGAAGATGGTATTTTGTTCCTGACTTTGCGCCGAACCCTCCACTGCCGCAAAACGACTGACACTATTCCAAGTTCACAGGACTAGAGATCAACTCGTTCTATTCCCCACTCCGTCCTCCGACCCAAATGATCCTCTTAACTGGT
Source organism: Mycosphaerella populi pn0402 (assembly GCA_002153405.1). Lineage (NCBI taxonomy): Eukaryota > Fungi > Ascomycota > Dothideomycetes > Mycosphaerellales > Mycosphaerellaceae > Mycosphaerella > Mycosphaerella populi. Next base: position 39,431 of record KZ119422.1, read on the forward strand.
CGACAGCCCGCAAGGCCCTCAATTTCACACTGGTGAGCTTCTTCGTCCTGTGGACATTTGTTCAGTTGGACATAGGCTTCACAGCATGGGGCCCGATGCAGGAGGAGCTCCCAGCATTGACTCTTGACATCATGAATGCTGCTGCTGCCATCAACTATGGTGGATTGGCAATTGGATGCTTTTTCATGGTCCCTTTAGTCCATAAATATGGCCGCCGTCCAATGTACATCTTCAGCTGCGCTCTACAGTTTGCTTCGTGTATTTGGCAAGCAGAGATGACTACAGAAGGTGGGCTACTGGGCTCGAATTTGATTTCTGGAATAGGGGGCGCTATCAGCGAAATCGTCGTACAAATTACGATCGCGGATATGTTCTTCGTTCATCAACACGCTACTATGAATGGCTGGTACGTCATATTTCAGTCCACGGGCGCATTCCTAGGACCTGTCGCTTCAGGCTATATTGTCGATTCCCAGGGATGGCGGTGGATGTGGTGGTGGTGTGCCATCTTCTTTGGTGTGACTTTGGTCGCTGTGGTATTTCTCTTCGAGGAGTCGAAGTATATCCCCGTTTTGGGAGGCCAAGGTGTTGTAAGCTCGACGCAACTATTGCAATCTAGCTCCAACAAAGATCTCAAAGACATAACACAAGCCGATGACGATGGGGCTGTGAGCGATGAAGTTGTCATAAATACTAACATCAAGCCTAAGACCTACCTTCAAAGAATGGCTTTGGTCACAAAGACTAATGAGTCTATGTGGCCTCACTTTGTACAGCCTATTGTTGCCCTATTCACATTCCCCGCCGTGGCCTATGCGGCAGTTACCTATGGCACTACTTTGGCCTGGTTCGCTATCATGACTTCTCTTCAGGCATCATACATGCTCTTACCGCCGTATAACTTCGATGCGATTGGGATTGGATTGATGAACGTTGCACCTTTTGTAGGGGCGCTCCTGGGATTTCCATTTGGTGGCTATTTGAGCGACAAGCATATCCTTTGGCTGTCCAAGAGAAATGGGGGCATGTACGAGCCTGAAATGCGCCTGTGGCTTGCATTACCGATGGTAATTCTTGGACCTGGTTCGATCCTGATGTTTGGGTTGGGGATTGCATATGTAGGTTTTCTTTATCAACCACAGTATCCACCGGAGGCTAACTATGTCCAGGGTACACATTGGTCTCTTCTTGCGATTGGATTCGGAGTATTTGGATTTACGTTGGCTGCCATCAGTGGCGTGGCCCTTTCTTACCTGATGGATTGCTACCAAGATGTATGTGCTCGATTGGAAAGCTGAACTATTGATCGCAGCAGCTGACATTCTAATATAGATAATTGGAAATGCTCTTGTGGGCGTGATTTTTATGCGCAACATTATCTCACTTATTGTTCTATTTGTACTCACGCCATGGGTCAATGGAATGGGTATGCAGAACCTCCATATCTTATGCGCTGTTGTAGCATTCGCCATCTATCTACTTCCTGTTCCCCTTTTGATATGGGGTAAAGACGCACGAAGAGCGACTGCCAAGAGTTACAGGAAGATGGCAGAGAAGCAAGTCACGCACCGGGCTGTATAGCATCAGCAAGCAAGATATTTGGCACATGATGATATATGAATATAATGAGTACCACTTCTGTAAATTAGGAACTTTTCGCTGATATCACTCGTAAACCACAATTAATCATAGATGGAATTCTTGGACCATGAAGTAACAACTATATGTATTACAAAAATCTGGCCAAATCGAACCAGTAAAAGCCATGGTCGAGATCCCTTGCATTCCAGATGGAGATCAACCTCGCCCTAAACTTGATCTGCGATTGTCGCGAGAAAGTGATGATCTCCGGAGTTCTGGATATTGCGTCACCCCTTGATTGTATATCGTTAATTTCGAAACATGCAGCTAGATATGCAAGCGCGGTACATGGGACGGACCGTCCGGTGAGCTTAATCACCATTTCAAATTCGGCAATGATGGCCTGAGACAGTTTGAAAGCTGCAGTGTCCTGGATACCGTATGGATTCTGCAATCTGTGAAGAATGAGAAGACCCAAGAGTTGAAGAATTCTCGCTTGAGCCAAAATGATAACCACTTCCGTTTGCGTGAATTTTTGGAGGAAGTCACTTGGAGGCGAGGGTTTCCACTGTTCCACGACAATATTGAGCTGCTCCAATTGGTGATACAGACCGTCGCTCTTCCAATCTGAACTACCTTGCATCAACCAACTAAGTTGGCATATGTCAAAGAGAAGAGGAAATATAGGGTAGCTGACGCCAACATAGCGGTCAACAACCCCACTACGGCCGTCTGTATTGATTCTCATGGCTGGCAGGTGGCACTTGAGGAGACATTCAAATGTCTCAGTGCACACTAAGCACATCAAAAAGTCCATCGTTGCCGATCCTGACGGTAGAAGGCACTGATATTGCGGATCAACCGCCTTCAATATGAAACGCGAGATAAGAGAAGGTTGACCCTCTTCAACGTGCATAGCAAATGTAGTCAGTGAGATACCAAGTATAAGTACCGTAGCTAACTCTTGCTCATCAGATATTTTGCAATTTCGGAGATATGAAATTGCCCGAGCCGCCCTGTGATAGCCAATCTCTGTGCTCATATGAGAATATTCAGCACCATGCTCACCGAAGAACACTGCAGCACATGCGACCGCTGCATCCTTCAGAGGGGATGTTGGCTGCAGGATATTCTGTAGAAAAGATATATGGTGTGACTGATAGAAGCTTGGCCCGACCAGAAATTTATCCAATGGCGATGGGCCCTTGCTGTCTTTCATCAAGTTCACATAGTGCTTTTCCCAGTTGTCAAGGCCAGGGAATATAGCAGTATTGTCACCGAGTCGTCTGTCGACTGGCCATTTCCCCAATTCATAATCACGGGGCAAATTGCCGTCGCTCATCGAATTTGTGTCGGCGACATTGGGGAGAGTATAGGATAGCCGTCGCGCTAATTTCGACTTCCGTCCTGTCTTGGAGACAGTCCGCTTGGTCTTGCATATCTGGCCAAGTCGAGAGCACCTCTCGCAAGATGGCTCAGAACCTGATTTCCGGCATTTCTCTTTCACGCTGTGGCAATTATCGCAGGCTCGATTTGGTTGTTGACCGTGCAGCATCCTGGTGTATCCTTGAAGGTTCGAGGCATATCACAAAGGGTTGGTAGGGATGCCCAAGGCACTTTCGCCATGTATATATCTAGAAGCAGCTCAAATGCCTTCAAAGGAAGCAGGGCGATAAGTTCGGGTGGACCTGACTATTTTGTGCAGCAGATAAGGGTTTTGCGGGGAAACGGAGACCTCGTCTGCCGAGAACAAAGAATTGGCCAAGCTTTGGAGATATCGCTATTGGAGTTCAGGCCGAGGTCTATTATTCCTAGGCGTGGCTCCAAGCCGAGGAGTGCTCATATCCAACGCCGCGCTTCTAGACTGCTCTTCTTGTAGTTCCTGTCGCAGACCTCGAATCTTGCGTTGTGCCCGAGCGTAGAACCAGACAAAGGCGACGCTAAGAAGAACCCAGGGCAGACCGAGTCCAAAGCCGAGTCCCGCTCCTAGCGCTAGGCTGCTCTTTTTTGATGGTGAGCATGTCGAAGTACTGGAACTTGTTTGCGATGTATTCCCCGCCCCTTGTATTGCGCTTGTCGAGTCTGAGCTGAGTTGGGCGACTAAGGTGTGTGTGTCCCTTGACCCAGGTGTAGTTTCCCAGGTTTTCCCTACAGACCTTCTCTGACCAGCTGCTAGTTCCGCATGTGAAGACTTGGTTGTGGTTTTTCGGACAAGCGTATAGGTTAGCCCACTGATAATCAACTTCTGACGGCCTTGGGTCAACCATACCTTCATAGCAGATCCGCGGGCATTCGGAAATAGGCCAGGAGGGATCGGCGCACGCTCCTCGGTAGACAGTGTTGTATTTCGCCGCAAAGCAAAGTTTATTGGACAAACAAGACTCGCCAGTAGCGCAGCAATGTTTGCCATTTGGACACGGGACAAAGTTATCGGCAGCTTGATAACCGTTTGGCCAAAGGCATACCGGCATAGTGAACGCAGAGAAGAGGAACTTGGGATTAATTGAAAATATCGAGAATAAATCCCAAATCAGTACAATGCAGTTGACGCTATAGTCACTCTATAGGGCGTAAATCGGGGCAAATATTCGAGGTTTTATGACTGGAAGCCTCTTCAAGGTATCATTTGTTTGCTAAGAGATATGTCGGAATTCACCAACACGCTATTTTTTGCTGGATCAAGAGTCTAATGAGTGATATATGATGATGCAAGCAAATGAATCCTGGCTGCGTTCAAAATAAGCGATTCTGTGATTGGATAAGCTCTATGTCATGTACAACCCCAACAGTGAAACATAGGTTATGGCCGGGTAACTATACTCAGCCTCGGATCTCCCTGCTTATGCTAGGCAGATTCGCAGGCATTTTAAGAATCGATTGACGATGTAGATTCGCCAGCGACCAGCCAGGCTCTGAATAGCCGCAAAACTGCATGCTTAATCTTCAAGCAAATATGCACTGCCCCTCTAAAGTCTAGAAGGACTAGCTGGTAGTAGTCAGCGGCCACAAGGCTTTATCTACTGGTCCAAACTGTAATTTTGGAGTCTCAGCAACTGCTGTACAAGCCAAGCGATATGTTTATGCAGCTGAAAGATAGAAGCTCGCTTAATAGACGTCTTCTATTATAGTATCCCAGAATCCATGATTAGTGAGTATAATTAACCTTTGGGATTAGTATCAACGACATCAAGTGATTTCTATGCTGAGCCAAAATTATACACCTTATACATGATCTTCAGCATCGAACTTGCCTGCCCCTATCAAATATGAGCGGAAATGAAAGTCCACTCCATAGCGACCGATATCGTCCACTTCTTCGGCAGTAAGCACAAACGAATTGCTCTTCAGATACTCATGAAGTCGCGATTCTTCAGTTGCCGTGATCACAGCTCCATATCCCCTATCCAGTTGCCACCTCATAAGAACATTCTCTTTAGAAACTTCATAATTTTCAGCAAGCTTTTGCAAGTACCCGAACAAGGGTTTATGCTCGGCATTGTTCACTTTTAGCAAGGGGACCAGCGGCCCGTAGCTAAAAGTAGTCGTTCCATGCTGCCGCATCAACTTGTTCAATTCGAGACGCTGCAGATATGGATGACACTCAATTTGGTTGACGGCCGGAGGTACCGTTGATGCGTCATATATGGGCTCCAGGTCCTTGGGCCGAAAGTTGGAAACTCCAATGGAGTGAGCAAGACCCTTTTGACGCAGGTGCTCCATTTGGGCCCAGGCGGCCTTAATTTCATCGGCATTCCTATATTCAAATGGGGAATGGACCAGATAAAGATCCACATAGTCCATCTGGAGTCTTTCTAGGCTGGCCTCTAATGCAGTTGGTAGGTCGTTAATAAGTGTCATACACTTTGTGGTTATATGAAGAGATGAGCGTGGGATGTTTCTTTCTTGCTCCAGTTCTTTGACTGCCACACCAAGATCTCTCTCTGTCCCATAACCTACGATTATGGATCAATAGGCTGCAAGAAATTGGAATCGTATCATACCTACCGTCCGAACAATCAATGTGAGTGAAACCCGCACTTACGGCCATCTTGATCGTGTCTACCACCTCTCGGCTGATGCTTTCATCGCTTCGCTTTGACCAGGATGACCCGAGTCCGAACGCAATCTATATTTCTTAGTGGCTGACTACTAAATGTTTGGCTCAGAATTTGTGACTTACCTGCGGTATCTTGTGACCATCAATGGCGACCGATGGCATGGTAGGGAGGGAAGTCATTCTGAGCAGAGCAAAGATTTGAGCCCAGAATGTCACCAGATTCCTTTCAATAGCAACTGACTTGCAAAGTGATTAGGTCATTGACCGAGCGATCCAAGCCTTTGAAGCATCGGATGTTTAAGTTGTGGCATCAATAGAGGGGTAGTTGCCCCACTTCCTGGTGCTTCCCATCGCATCTTCAGGGACTCTATGGTACTATGGGCTATAGACCTAGGGAAAGTAGGAACTATTTCTGGTTATTTCTGCGGAAACTTCATGTTTATATGCTCTCATTAAGGCTATTACTGATTTCTTTGTTATAATCGCGCACTTCGTACGTCGGACAGTATTCCATTCCTTGTGAACTGCTTTCCCAACAGAATTGATCTCTTACTCATGGGATTATTAACCTACGAACTGGAACATAAGTACACCCCGTGGACCATGAAGAACGAGATAATATACATGGTCATATCCATAATGCCCTTCCTCCAGATAAGCCCTAGCACACACGGGGTTAAGCTATCTCGGTAAACAATAGTCTCGGCCTGGTCTAAGTGTTTGCTTCTGGTTTCTTTGGGCAGACCATGTCTACAATAAAAACATGCCACTGAACTTGTCAGAAACTACCTAATATGATCCGTTCGCGGGAACCATTATTGCGAGCAGCAGCTCGGCGAAACTATGCCACGGAGTGTCTGAACAGAGTGGCGAATGCCGAGTACATAAGGAACAAACTATTTGAAGCATCAAGTATCATCCTTACGCGGAAGGCACGCGGCACGATCCTCTTTAATCCCACTGTATAAGGCCAAAAAGGCCGGACGTGCATTTTAGTGATGCCATGTTCTGCCTGCGGTCGCTACTGTTTTTCTACCTTGGGAATAGAGACGGGGCAAGAGGTGTACAACTTTAGAGACACACGGACGTTGCTTTACAAAATGAAATCATCGAACGCCTTTGAAGTCTGAAGTCTCACAGCAGCTTCTACAAGTCCTGGCCCCCAAAGGCCCCTCCCCCTCCCACCACGCAGGATCACGATTCAGCCCCCCGGTCTCGCCAGCATGAGCCGAAGACGTGAAGAAACTTTGAACCCCGTCGATCGGCACTTAGGTCAACCCAGGTCTTCAGGTCCATGTGATTTGTCTCCAGAAACGCAAAAGCATGCGGTGGCTTATTACGTTGCCCAATAAACGTTGCGTAAACTCGCCGGTGCAGCTTATCGGACTCCGAAATTCACATTCGGCCCCTCCGTCTGTATTTAAGGATTCATGACCCCCCCGCGGATCCAAATGCGTCGCTGGAAGACTTTATAATCCTTGGGTGGGAAAATCACATCACCACGATTTGTGGCCGCCCAATTTGACCAAGGCGCTGGTAAGAGCAATTAACGAACCGCATTCGAGCATCGTCCTTTACTGACCGCTCCTTTTCGTGGGCAAAGGCAGCCGGTCTATTCTGGAAATAGACTCTTCGATTCTTAGAAAGTACCCCAAACATCACTACAATGGCTACGAAATCCGAGGATATCCCCGTTGCTGTTCGCTGGATGTCAACCTTGTTGAAAGCGACTCATGTCAATCCGCTAGTCTCGGTAAGGATGGATTGACTTCAGCATTGCAATGTTTTGGATCGTGACACTAATGCTTAGCTAGCTCCAAATCTATTATTTGGTTTTGGCGGGGCTTCTGCAGGGGGTTCCTTTTGTGTGCAAGCGATTGGCTCGGCTGCAACGATTAAGAATTTAAGACCGTTCCGAGTCCTTGCTGCGGGTGACGCCCCAGACAAGCAGAAACGTTAAGACATGAAACATCATGGACTGTTCCCCTCACTGAATACATTGCGTTGAACTACTTGGCATTTTTGGATGAAATATTACGGGATGCAGGCTGTCTTGTGGATGGTGTATCATTATCAAATTCGGTCAGAAGGACCGATGAGTAAAAAAAAAGGATAGGATCATCCATAATACATGTAAAACGTCTAAGGCATTCCCATGGCGACCTAGTATCCGAGAACATGATCCGAAAACCTTATGACCCTAACCCCCAAAAGAAAAGAAAAAGACCAGGTAAAACGCCGATGCCAGCCAGGTAGAATGCAATGTGTAGTGAGGATAAGGAAAGACGAGAAAAAAAAACACATGTCTCGATGATGACTCACGGGACATGCCAATAAGTCTGACAAGTGGACTTCGGCAGCATAAACGAAGGGTATTATCACAGATATACGTATCGACGGGGTAATTTTTTTTGCGGAGAAGGGGTAATAAAGGGTGTAAGTTGGAGTAAGAAGTCAGGGGAGAGGGGGGACAATTCAGCGTGCGAGTCACGATGAGGTCGAGACCAGCTCGAATCAAACATGAGGCCGACTGGTACGACCGCCCATATAAGAGCCAGTGGCAGAAGCAAAGAAGCGAGCGACGAAGCCGCTAGTTGAGTGATTGTGGACCTTGACCTTTTTGCTGGGTTGGCGAACAGACTCAAAGGGCTGCTTGGTGTCAAGAGCACCGACATTGACGTAGCTGTAGCTCAAGGACGAAACAGATGGGCTTGTGCTCGGGTCAGTCAACATGACGTCGTCATTGCCATGAGAAGAGCAGGTGCTAATGCTAGCTGGCGTCCCACGAGAGCTGGGGGCGACACTGGATGAACGAGAGCACAGGGAGTTGAGGGTCTCGGCATGAGACAGACCAGGAACATCACGGATTGAAGGAGGTGAGATAGAGCGAGTAGGCCTGTGAGGGGATGCGCGTTGACGGTTGTAGGGATTGTAACGATCCACTTCCGGGATAAACTGAGGAGAGCTGTGGGAATTGTGGATGCTAGGGCAAGACATGTGGCTTGGAAGGCGACGAAGGGAGTTGTCAATGACAGGAACATTGTTGATGCGACTTTCAAGCTTTTGGCGGCGAAGACGGCTAGTGAGCAGATCTGCAGATGCGTGAAGACGCCGTCTAGATAGAATGTTAGAGAAAGGTCATAAGGGAAAAGGTTTGTGTAAATATACCTTTGTTGTTGCTTGCGCTGGAGCTCCTCAGCTTTACGTTCTTGTTCCCGAACTTCAAGGCGTTGGCGAATAGGAGACAGGAAGGGTTCAAGGTGAACCAAGAGATCCTCCTCGTTCACACGGGTATCCCAGTCAAGCAGGAAAAGGAGCTGACGCTCCATCAGGTTCACCTCCGGTAGCGAGAAACCAAACCCTTCGTAGCCCTTGACGACGGTGTAGCGAGCCCAGTGCTTGTTCTTGGGGCTGGAGTCGTTCAGGTTCTTAGCAGCGAGGATTAGGGAAGCGAGGAAGATCCGGTGAACGGTGCATCGCATGCCCTTGGCGACGGGGGGAAGACGGGCACGGAGACGGCCGAGGTACACGAGTGAACTCATTAGGGTGGGCACCTGGACTTGAGACCGAGTGATTAGGGATGTAATGAATGCTTCAGTAGGAGGGAGTGGTGGCATCGAGTCCGTTGGGTCCATCGGAGGCGTTGATGGGGGAGTTGGTTGGCCGTGGTGATTGGCAGTGCTGATCACATGGGACTCGCACCGGATGACCAGGGAGGCCTGCTGGGCCAAGTAGGTCACCATCTCGCGAGACACCCTGTGGGTGACGAACTCATCCAACGCTGCTCGGTTGAGAGCCAGATGGCCCTCCATAGTGTTGGTATACATGATGCTGAAGCTATATAACTTGACGGACGAGGTTATCGAGGTTGATATGCGACAAGTAATCTGCGAAGGAGTGACAAGATGTATTCACACAGATCCGTCAACGGCTGTATATGACTAGGCGTAGCGAGGATTCTTGTCGAAAGTGAATCTTTTGTCGTAAATAGATCCAGAGCGCTAATAAGGAATGCAGCAGGGAAAAAACCAAATTGATTAATTAATTCCAACGAGCCCACGTCTGGGTAAGTAAAAAGACAGCTCGAATTCCTGACCAGCAGGATAAATGGAGCGTGAAGTAGTCGAGATGAAAAGGAATGCTCCGGCAAGGATAGTTGAGGGTTGTCGTGTCAACCCTCTTATCGCGCGATAGCCCTAACTGGGAGACCCTCAAAGTAATGAGACCTGCCGACACGGAGATTTCCAACCGAGAAACACGCCCACTTAATTATGGGCAATAGATTGAAATGAGTTGGCTGATCAAGTCGCAGATTATAATTCTTTTTTTCTGAATCCTATCGCTCGCAGAGACGATGAGGGGAGGGGGGTCAATTAAAAACGACTATGAAAGGCAAAAGGAGTGGTGACGACGATGGGCATGTGGATTAATCCCGTGAAGAATTCTGAGGCGTGGGAATCCCACGACTAGATATAGCTCCGGTATGCGCCAACGATTGAGTGGCAGGCGGCTGGAGGGGGTCTCCCTGGAGCTGCAAGGTTCCAAGGACCAGTTAGAAGCCTGGATGGGAGGAAGGGGTCGCGAAGGACCAAAGTAAACCTACATAGTTGGATCTGAGATGCTCGAACCTTTTGGCGCGCGGAGTCCTGAGACGGGCCCACGGGGGGAAATGGATCGATTTGACTGATTTGTGGATTCTGGTTGGACTGGAATGTATCGAATGTACACAGCGTACTCCGTACTAGTATTTTCGAATGCTGTCTATCAAGTCTGTGCCCTCCCATCCCTAGATTCGCCTCCAACTAACTTTTTTTTTTTTTGTGACATTTCGCGTGAATAAACGGGCTTGCACAGATGCATCATTTCCCCTGCATCATGCTATGATCATTCTCACGATCACTTGCATGTCCCAACCTCGTCTCCGTTCACGAAATGCGAGCCTGGTCACGTCCCCGAAATGGAACCCTCAAGCGCCTAACAAATCATGGATCTTTGGGGGCAGCGATCAGCCCCAAGGTCCACTCCTGCGAGGAGATCAGCCGGGCCTCCACTTTCAAGTCCTCTAAAATCCACCCCAAACCCGTGGTGGAGTTGCGATTCCCACAAATCATCTTCTCCCCCTCCGTTCGTCCCCTGTGGGATAAACTTCTCCCAACCACTTCCATGAAACTCCCGACCGTCTCAAGTCTTGAGACGCGGGGGGACCCAGATGCCAGGTCTGATTGAATTCTTCTCCCTATGACACGTCCTGAATACCTCACCTCATCCTTGGACGCCAATAGCTAAACCCTATGGCTCCCAACATCCGTTGTCACCGGATAGCCACAATAAGGGGCTAGAAGGGAAGCCCAACAGGCCAACAGGCCGCTGCATCATCAAAACGGACCATTAGACCACAGCACACCCTTCAGCTCACATTTACCTAGACTAGTGTAGCACATTCATTTAGTGGATGATCTAGAAGACCAAATAGTAGCGTATGGCGGGGGGTCAAGGAATGTGGCAAGTCGCGTTTCAATTTGGCGCCGCCAGGGCGGATGCCCAATCATGCCTAGGATCGAAAGGAGGCGACTTTGACCTTCAGCGTCCGTGCGAAAGGACTCGATCTTGATGCCAAATGACCCCCTGTCACACGGCGCGCCACGAGTTGTGGGTCGCGCGGCGTGTTCGAGGGTTTCCCATGCCTGAATCACCGGACTGGTCAGAAGGGGCAGTCTGGATTTCTTGATTTTAGGCTTCTTTGGAGGGGTAAATGCAAATAGTCTGGCTACCTCGCATATGAGGGGTGTCATTTCTGACAGCCTTGATTCGGTATAGAGTTTGCCTCTGTACCGCATACCGGACGAACTATTGGGGGGTTGGGCTCAATCTATCGAGCTTAGGGTTTTCGTCCCGCCACTGGCTGAATCTTTTGGAACTTTGGATGTTCACTATTGCATAGTCTGCAGTGGTCCGTCTGTACGACGCATAGTGGCGCATCGGTGACCCCGGGGTCCCATCCTGGTCTAAAAAAAGCATCGTCAGGTACTTTTTCTCCGGTCGCGCCGATGGCCGCCCTATACGGAGTACAAATACCTCTTAAGCGCCCATTGTCTTCTCCCCCCTCCTGCTAGGCGCTTGCACTCCTGCTCTCCACAGCGCTATCCATCTCTCTGGGCCACGAACGCGGTCTTTTGTTACTAATTTTACCTTCCTAACGGCCATGCTAAATCTATTGATAGCACCACAACAGTATTCTTAGAAACCCTACGCGCCCGGGAATCTCCATGTTGATCAATGATGACGTGCATCCATGTTAGAATTGACGTCCTCTGCTTCAAAGGACTGGACACAAAGTCACATTTTGAGGCAACGCGATCCTTTGCTTCGGATCGTAGTAGTGAAATTGGGGATGGGCGCCACGCTCATGCAACGTGAGGGCTGAAATTGTACTAATTAGGCCTTCTTGAATTCCAGCCTACGCAGACGACCCCTTGGTGGACCAATTGTTGCAACCAAATATGAAGAACGGAGGCGCTTGAAACAAACTTTCGTTTCAGCTAGAGGTCGTCCTTCGTTTCAGGGGCGTCAACCACGACGTCAAGTTCCAGCAGTTGGGCTTACGGTGTCTCCACTTAGTGCCCTCACTAGCCGAGATAACCCAATACGTTTTATCCCCAGAATTTCGGTTTCTATGTCCAGGGAAAGAGTTCGCAAGTCACTGTCAGGAGTATGTTAAGTTCTAGACCTGTAAATGACGTTGATCTTACAATAAACTCCGGATAGATTGCTTCGTGCACTGACTAACTTAGTAACTACTGACAAATTGCATAAAGACTTCCAGCCGCTTATTCAACAGAGACAGAGTAAGAGGAAACAGTGAGGTCAGCAGTGCCGGTGAAAGGCTCAGTTCCAGCCTGAACATCAATCAAGTACAAACTCGAGCTCAATCCTTCGTTATCAATCAAGTAGGTGAAGAAATCGAGAAGGTCACCTGAGAAGGAAGTTGTCGTAGCCGATGCAACGAAACTGTAGACCGTGGTGTCTCCATTAGGTCCGGTGTACAGACTGAATAACACACCACCGATGGTGGTGGTAGCAATGGCTGAGCCAGTGGAGGAGATAGGGCCAGCACCTCCCAGGGCCGCAAGCCAGACC
>KZ119422.1:52245-74768 GCA_002153405.1 Mycosphaerella populi pn0402
CCGCAAGCCAGACCATGATCTCGTACTCGTTAGAGCCGCTAGCGCTGGAGCTTAGAAACATATCGTAGGAGACATCAGCGGTGATGTCCGTTGTAGAGTAGCTAGAGCAAGAATTAGTATCAAAAGAAAGTTGGTGACCAATGATCATTCTGCTCGCCTTACCTCCATTTCCAGCTTGTGGGAATACTCTGAATACTGCCCAGTGTCTTCGCAGAGAAGCTCAGCGCAGCGTTTGCATAGCTCTTAACCTGGTTCGTGGCACCAGACCACGACCAGGAGCTATGCCACGCAATAGTGTTTCCACTCAGGGAATCAACACCAGTGCACTGCGTACCAGAGGGATCCGTGTTGAGGTTCCACAAATTATTGTATAGGATGTAACTACCAGTGGTGGTAGATCCCCATTGATCGCAGAAGTCCGCACGGCGGGTGAGCGACTTGGTGGGTAGGCTTGTAGCATTGCTGAGTGCGGCAAGAGACACCAAAAAAACCGAAAGGGGGACCGTGAAGTTCTTCATGGTGACTGGCTCTTAGTATATAAATTTTACTGGGTCTACTCATGGACGCTATTACAACATGAAGAACTTGGGCCTGGTTTATATATGAGGTACCCTCGCGGAATTGCATTTGGAAGTTTATCCGTGGGTGGATAAAATCAGCGACCTATAGTCCCTGTCTCAAATATTCATCTCCGACGGTGAAATGCTATATTCTAGTCACAAGATCCAAGTGAGTGAGTCAAATATGTGTACTCGTTACTGAAGTGGTGGATAAAAGGATTCACAAGCAGCTCGGCAAGGACACCTGCGGCTAAAACTGCACATTGACATTCCCATTTGGCCAAAGCTATAAGAGCAGGCTTGAAGCGACGAGCGGAAAATTTAGATTGATGCTGTCCTGCAGTTTGTGGAATATTCCCCTCCGCAGGCAGCTTGACACGATGGCGTTGAGCCAGGTGGGGCTGCATTAATTGCTTCCAAGTTCAACCGAGAATTCCCCGCTTGTTGATATCACGTACACCAAACAGGCACAGGCCAGATTTCATCTGTAGTCGAGGTTGGAGGGTTCTTGTAATTGGCGGCGCGATGAAGCATTGCAAAGTCGGATGATCTTCGATAGCGCCAACATCCCTTCTCTTCCGGCAAATCTCGTCGTGTGAGGCGAGCGAAAAGAAGTAGCGCAAAGTGTTTGATGTCTACGTTCCTTGGTCCCAAATTTTGACATAGGAGATTCTCTGGCTCCCATAACCAGATAAATGCTCGTTCGGAGCTACTCGATTGTAGCGACTCAAATCCACGTATAAAAAGGAATCAACACGCAGGCCTCTTGGAAGATCCCCCTTTTCTCTCCTGGAAAAAAACTTGTCATCAAGGCTATCCGTGGAACTGTGTCTATCAAATCAATAATAAAATTGGGAAGATCTTCTCGGTGCGGGTAATGGTAGTTCAGGCCATGGCCATTCGCTTCCAAGGAAAGTAGGTACAAAAAGGACGAATCCACAGACTGTATTCGCCGGATCGCGGATAAAATGGTCTTGCCATAATATTATTCTTGAGAACTCAATGTTTTTCCTACCATCAAGAGTGAAAAAGTCACGCGCCGCAAAATTATCTTTGTTGCCCTGGGTCCAAATTACCCGAGCATTGTGCCGGGCGATTTTCATTTCATCGGTCCAAATAGCTTCACACGCCTGATTCCATAGATCGCGATCTGCTTGGTTTAGGCGATTTGAGTAATTGATCAGTTTTGCAGATTGCGAGGGATGGGGCCTGGAGTGGCTAAGATGAAACATTCCACGAATGACAGTCGTCCGAGTGCTATAGTCTATCAGTTCATCACACGCCAGCAGGAGTCATGGAAGAAACTTGTAACGTGAGGCAGATGCCCAGGCTATTCCTAAGTGTAGTGGACCTACTATTGGTGCCAGCTCTACGCGTTTGGCCGCTCTTCATGTGAGTATTACAAACAAGGAGTGGAAGGACATATGGAAGATGGACGTGTTTGGACAAGCAACTCGGGTTTTCGTGTTGAAGAAATCCATGGATCCGTCTCTGCCAACCCAAATCTGGTATGGAATGGAAGGTACTAATGTGCCTCTACGAATGGGCAAGGAGTTTGCCAAAAGTCTCAACTCTCATCCAGAATTCCATGTCAAAGACGAGACCCATCTAAGTCTCATTCTGAATTACAGCTTTGACGCATTGAAGCAGCCCCTGGAAAAGTTGTGAATCACTAGAGAACAATACTTTTTCCTGCTCTTCCGTTGACCATTCTTCAAGCTTCCCAGGTTCTATTATGGTTGAACACAGCGACAAAAAAAACGTTACTGAACATTTACTACGCAGGACATAAATATACGTTCATAATAGCTCTTTGACCTGGATACGGGGTCTTTTAGCCGTACTGAGAATACGTCCACACCGGCAGTGCCGCGGCGGAAAGATTCCTCAATATCAGGAACTCGAGATGGGCCAATAACTCGCTCACCGTATCAGCGAGACCAATCATGGCCATAGTGATCCCGGCTTGTAGCGATCCGAGATGGCGTGTTGGTCTGCGCAGATCGGGTTGTGTAAATCCGAGAGCTTTGATTGGCTGACGTACTGTAATCCGTAATGTATTACGGGGTGGGTAATTATTGTCTAGAAATTAAAATAGTGAGAATGTATTGGCAGCTGAATTGTAGAAACAAAATAGCTTCATGATGATGATTGAAGCTAGTGTGTGAGCTCGATACTGTCAATAATACGCCTAGATTATCAGCTAGAGTAGTAAAGCAAAAGATAATCAATGATAAGAGTTTTCACTTTGGCAGGACAAGTAACGGCTCATATGTCTTCACCATTGCCTTTCGCAGTATCATTTCCTTTTCACTCCCAGAAATTCGTTTCAAAAGAGCTGGGGTAAGACAGTACTCCACAACTCCGACTGGGGGGCATTCTCCTGTAAAACTTGTCATAGTGTCGTCGCGGGCGGGCATGTTTCGGTTGTACCATCTGAACTGGTGAACTTCCTTCTGGTGCTCAAGCTGACTCTTTAGCTGGACAAAACCATTGAGCAACACCAACAACTCTTGTGTTCTGACACTGTAGTCAGTCGTAGCATAGGAGCCATGCTTCCTTTCGACGATATCCACGAGACGAGTGATCTCGGATTCAATAAACTGCGCTTGCGCCGATAACGCTGCTTTACTAGTTGCCGAGCGCCAATATTGCACAACCTTTCTCGAACCTATAGGCAAGTCTTAGCCTTCGTGGTTTAATATGTAGAAAGAGGCTTCGATCTAGTGAGTCTCTTGCCCCCATTCAACTAACTTACAAGTTCTTTGGACCTCCCTGTCAAGATTAGAAAACAAGTGGTCCATAGCACGTCCATCAGAACCAACCATGTGCCATGCCAGGAAAGTGCTGAATATATACTTCGATACATCTCCGTATATTTTCAAAATACTGTCTGGGAAATCATTCTCCGAACTAGAAGCTCTGGTGTTATTTGAGCTTGACGATGACTTGACAGGAAGCTGGTTGTAATGCTTCTGAACCCAATCTTCGAGCTCCTGATAAAGCTGAGCGATAGAATTTTGGATAATATCATCATCAAGAGCATCTGAGAAATTATCGAGTTCGTTGAGCTTTGAAATTAGCTCTTGATTGGCGTTCTGAGTTACGATATTTCTCGTCTCTGCTTCTTGGAGTAGCTCCCTCTGGTGTTGAAACCTTTGATCCGCAGAAGCTTTCGCTTGTTCAGATTGTTCAGAAATAACCTCTAATAGGGAAAGTTTTTTCTCAAGTTCATTACAAGTTAAACGAAGCTGCGTAACTTCCTCAAGGCACGTTGGTTCATTGGCTTCGCGAATTAGTGATATTTGTGGCATCATAAATGAATTGGCTTGGCACCTGCATACCATAATGTTCAGCTTCACGGTGAACAGTGTCATCAATATCAGAGTCATAGGGGTCACATATATTATTCGTATCATCAAGATTTAGCATTTGGAGGAATCGTGTTAAGAGTTCTGGGTATAAAGAAGCGTTTGTTTCTGTCGAGAAGTCGGCCACACTCTCGTCGGAACCCGCATCGCTAAATGGGTATTTATAAGGCATTTTGAAGATATTCTTGGAACAGAAGAGGATTATTTGTTTGGCTCTTGAATATTTTCCAAGATAATGATTGCATCGTGCGGGTCCAGGATCATGAAGTCGTCCGCTCTTGATTAGGAAAGTATACAGTCGAATACTAACTATGACGAAAAAAGCAGCAAGTTTCAATTTAATACAAATTCAATGAAAATAATAGAAATGGTGATTCAGCATGTTCAAGGAGGTATGGACTGCTTCATGAGCAGTACTGATTCAATACCTCCTGGTAATTCTATATTAAGCTCAGCGTCATCCGTGGCAGAAAGCACAAACAGCTTCTAGCTTGTAATTACAGATCTTTCCAGAAAAGCTACAATGAAAAAAGCATGTATTCTGTAAGCGTTTGACAAATAAATAGAAACCTAGACAATTGCACTACATCTCACTATGTACTCAACCACCGCCGATCGTGACCCACATGTGGAACTCCGCGGCTGAGGTCAGGGATATTTATTACAAGGGGAGCTGAACAAAATTAAAATTATTTCACCTCCCACCTTCTCCTTCTTTCAAACCACAATGGCTTCCAAATCATCAAGCAAAAAGGCTTCCAGCAGCTGCGGCTGTCGCTGCTTCTCCATCCGCAACCTCAGCATCCTCGCAATCCTCCTCGCGGTTTTCACGGCCGTCTATAGCTTCCTCGACGCCCGCTTGGACCAGTTCTACATCTTCGACCACGAGCACCTCCACGATGTCTCCCAGCGTGCAATCAAAACCCACGGCGATGACACCCGCTCCGTCGTCAACTTCATCGTCTCCGAGCTACAAGAAAAGGTCGGTGCCCAGTATCTGAGCACCCAGGAGGAGTGGGTATTCAACAACGCCGGTGGCGCGATGGGCGCGATGTACATCATCCATGCCAGTAGGTTCACGCCTCAATCCTCCCCATTGAACCTCCCCAATACGCACCAGACCATGCCCCCCAGATACTCCTCAGAGCTAAATCCCCAGCCATTGACCCCATTGACCTTGAACTGAACTAACAACTACCCCTTGCTAGGCATCACCGAGTACCTGATCGTCTTCGGCACAGCCATCGGCACCGAAGGCCACACAGGCCGCCACACCGCAGACGACTACTTCAACATCCTACACGGCACGCAGCTCGCCTACGTGCCGGGAGAGTACGAGCCCGAGGTGTATCCTGCGGGCACCGTGCACCATCTGCGCCGCGGCGAAGTCAAGCAGTACAAGATGGACTCGTCGTGCTTCGCGCTTGAGTACGCGCGTGGCTGGATCCCACCCATGCTGTTCTTTGGGTATGCCGATACTTTCTCGAGTACCCTTGATTTCCCGACTTTGTGGGCGACTACTCGCCTTACTGGTCGTGAGATGATTGGGAACTTGCTGCGCTTTAAGCTGTAGAAGGGGACATGCGCTGGAAGCGGATATTATTATTGATTGGTCTTGAATTGGAGACAGTCATAGTTTTGGTACGGGATCGGGTTTGGACTAGATGTGCTGATGAATGGGTGGGCTGGTTGGGGGAGGAGGGTTGGTCTTGAAATCTAGTTTTGGTTGGCGGGGTATCTTATTCGCATTGCAACTTAAGAACGACCAGGCATATCGCGCCGGTGATACCGGTCATCTACGATTAAAAAGTTTTAAATGTTTATCCTTTTGACCTGTGCTAAAGGAGTTGAGAATTGTAGGGTGTATTCGAACGCAGCAGAGTCACGAAAATCGTAACCATGAGTCAACCAAAGGCTTACAAGATTGACTACACGTTATAGAGCTGGCGCCTCCCAGTATTCCCTTTTAATCTTCATCACCGCGGATCGCTTATGTGGAAAGCTAACCTCGCCTTCCTTATAAAATCCAACCTCTTGAAGATATCCAATAAGCCTGTTGTAGCAGCAAGTCAGCAATATGAATGAGCCAGAAAGGGACACGACTTACTTCGCATTATCTACGCGCGGCTCCAAGACAACCGTCTCAGTCCGTAAATCCGCCAAAAAGCAGTGATGCACCAAAGCTGTCAACCATATAGCCACCCGATGAGGACCACGGAATTCCTGCTCGCCCACCAATACATGAATACCCCGGTCGTAATTATGGACATTATCCAATAACCGACCCAAAGGATCCTCTTTCACCCAGTAGATCTCAAAGTATCCAAATGGCCTGCCATCCCAGGACCCTATAACGGGGAAGCTGTGGCGACAGCTGAGGTTATTCATCAGGAAAGTCTCCTGGCGCTCCTTGAGCCCTGCCTCGCCCCACGCCGCATTAACACGGGGATCGTTCATCCATTTGTGCAGTGTGTCGAGATCAGATGGAATATCTCCAGATAGATGCTGCTGCATACTTGTGACAGGCGAGCCCACCGACTTGGTTACTGTAGATGATTGGCTCCCAGTGGTTGACTTCGTCATGGGGAGGAATGGAACGCGGAATGAAATATACTGCTCCACGCTGGGAATATAGCGCAGATAGAAGACCTCTCCTTGATGCGGCGGTTTCGGGCGAATGGGATGACGAACACCATTCGTGAACGTATACTGTGTCGGAGCTGGGGGATAGTATGTCGGGAGATGACTGGATGACTTGAAGGGGCCGCCGGAAACAAAAGAGCCAAAGCCAGGAGTGCTGAACCTGGCTTCCGAAGGTGGAAGTGCAGCTATGAGGACGCTGTCGCGTGCTGGCGAGGAGGCTCGCGACTGGAACGGGGTCAAAGTCGGCGAGCCAGGTGTACCTTGCGGAGCCAATGTGAAGAGGAACAAACGCGGATCAAGCTGCCAGAAGCTGCGTCTGCTGACGAACATGTTCGACCAGTTGCTCGAACCTCTGGATTCGATTGGCTGCAGGCCGACCGATGAGTCTTCACTGGAGACAAGGCCCATGCGCTCGAGCTTCTGGAGTAAATTCCGGCCTTTGAATATCCCTTCTCGCCGGATATTGACACGCCAGTCGCCCTTTGGCTTCCCGGACAGGGGCGTTGAACTCGATGCTGCGGTGTCCAGGTGGGGATCTGGCTCGGTCTCATGGAAGTACCACAATAGCGTTGCCCACAGCATCATGGCAATTTGGCGGGTTGGAGAATTTGGTGATTTGAACTCGCTTGTTGGGGGATTGACGATATACGAGATATAGAGATAGTCGCGACGAAGAGTGGGATTCACGAAGCGAGTGGTGTCTGAATCGCTGTCGCTCGACGAGGATTGGTCTTGGTTTGGTTCAGTTCTACCTCGCTTCTCTTCCGATCCCTCTGGGTGTACCTCGCTGTGGATAATGATTGTCCATCCTGGTGGAAAGGTGGAGTTGTGGCTAGGGACATCATTGGATTTGAAAGTGACTCCGCCAAATACTGGCGACACGGAGAAAGTAAGGCCATTTGGAAGATGGCAGCTGGTGTGTCGCATTGCGAGAATGGCCTCTGTCTAGGCGTGAGAAATGAGAAGATCCAGGTTCGAGGGAGGTGCACGAAACCCCTTGAGCTTTTTTTTTTTTTTCACGTTTGCCCCTCGCTTCCGCGGGGAAACATGCGGCACGAAGGTAATGGACCCTCCGGGTGCGAAGAATTAGCACGAGGCTCGAGAAGGAAAGCTAGACGAGGGATCCAGTTTCGGGATGTGGTAGGTCGATGACAGACGCAGGACGGTAGATTTTAGCCGGTGTGAGGTGGTGGTGACGCAGCATCCCCGCAGAGCGCAGTCATGCCACTAGAGCCATACACAAACCCGCCTTGGATCAGCGGCACGACGCATATCGAACGAGGAATTGGAGATGAGGTTCGACCTGCCTCGCATGATCTTGATTGATTGGGCCATGATGCCGACTACATGTACGCATTTTCTTCTTCTTCTTCTTCTTCTTCTGTGGACCCATAATTCTTTTGATCCTGAGGCGCAGCTTACAGTCTTGCTTGAAGGTCTCCCAATCATTCATCCATTGATTAAAACTTGATAATTTAGAAAAGCAGTAGACTAAGCAGATCGGGGTATATTAAAATACTAGCTCGAATCGAAGATGCGAATGCAGATCAAAAGTCCTCCACTGTGGTTCCCAGATTCCGCTCCCGCGCTAAGCGCACGAGATCGCCGCCAGTCACCAAATCCATTAGCCCAAGTCCAACGCTCTTGTAAATCACATTGCCTCGCTGTATCCATTCACGCAAACTCTTGTCATCTGCATCGTCGATTTGTGCCTGCATTGTCGCATGGCGGACCATTAAAAGTTCGCCCAGTTCGACCACTTGTTTTGGCTTGATACCCGCCTGGATAATTTCACCGGCTTCTTTGATAGCTGAGTCCAGACTGTCCACGACAATCACTCCACTTCGCGGGGTATGTTTATGGAAGTGTCTGTGGGGGGGCTGCACGTTGACTTCGTCTCGGAGAATATCTGGGTGGACTTCAGCCATGTGTGGTTTGTAGGAGCCGATCGCAATGATGAGTCGGCCCTTTTGCCGACCCTCACGAGATGTGAGGAACTCAGCAGGGAAAAGTGGCTCTACTGAAGGGGTACAGCAGAAGATCACATCTGCCTTTCGGACATGATCTTTGAGAATGCGGCCGTACTCGCCAAAGTCGCTGCTGACGGCAGAGAATTTTACATCTCGACGCCATTCTGTGTTCTCGGGGCTGTAGATGTCTTGCAGCAGCTTGGCTGCGCGCTCAAATGATCGGTTCACAATGTACACGCGGCGAATATCTTCCCCGCGGAGAGTGAGAGCCAAGCGGATGTGCCAGTAAGCTTGATTACCAGCACCGAATACCAGAAGAGTGCGGACCTTCTTGCGCCGCTGGAAAATCATCAAAGACGCCAACGCTGTTCGGAAAGCTGTCAATTCGTGGGCATTGATTAGCGCAAATGGTAGACTGTCAGCATCGAGCAATGTTACGCTGCCTTTTGGCGAAGTATCACGGGTCCCAACTCCAGGCCAAGCCCCCTGTGTCGACGAAACACTTGGACTAGAAGATGCAACAACAGGCTGCTGATTAACACAACCCGACAGAAGAGTTGAGCTACTCGTGGTACTTGGGGCTGTGCTTGTGCTGGCGTTGGTAGAGCTCTCGTCTTCTTGAGACGACCCTACAGAAAGGTCGCTCATCTCGGATGAAAGGGAGGCGACTGAATTGCGAGCAGAGCTTCTCTTTCTCGACGAGTTGGACTCTGTGTCGAGAGAATCTATTCCACTTCTTTCAACTGCACATCCAGCTTTACCCCCATCTTGTAATGAGATCATCTTAATCCCAAGCGTTTGGCCTGTGCTGGCCGGCATGAACAGTGTTGTACAACCATTCTGTCGAGTAATAGCGGTTCGTGAGGGCTGGTAAGTGGCCGAGCAACCTTCCTCCTGAGAACCTGTTGAGTATTCTCGTAGCGCTTCGGAGAGGTCCCGCCCGAGTTCGGTAATCTCGTCACGAGTGAGGGAGTGCAGGAGGGTCCGAAGATTCGCGCGCGACAGTACAGTAAGTGGCATGGCGAAGGGTCGTCGAGGGAGGGGAGGATGCTGTAGGAAGAAGGGGCACAAAAAAATTAAAAAACCTCGATGCAAATAAGAGACGCAAAGGTGTCGTAGTCGCGCCGCATAAACTGGGTCGAGGGGTTATCTCCGGAATAAAATCGCCACCGGGGCCAAGTGACCTAGTGAAACAAGAGAGTTATCCACACTGAGTTTGCACACTGATCACGCCAAGCGGGAATCTAGGCAATCTTCGGAGATAATTCAATCTCAACACGTTAGCACCCGGCCTGGACCAAATCGAAACCTGCAGAGGTGACGCCGCGTGTTTCTTTAGAGCGATCAAAGGTGGGGGGGAGTGGGGTCAGCCCAACGAGGGGCAAGCAATGGAAGATCAAAGGTGATTGCCATGAAGTCGAGCAGGGCGCAAGTGCCAGAGGTCTGTGCTTATAAAAGAAGCCATGGTACATCGTGATCTCCCACGATCCCTGCATTCAGCACCGTTTGGCTAAACGCGGCTGCTTGTGTACAGCGCCGATCGCGGATCGCGCTAGGCCTGTTTCGGTAGCTGTCACAGCACAAGACAGGATCTCTGCCTTCGGAATAAATGTATTATCTATTTGAAGAAAGAGAAGGCTCTAGTCCTTGGGGTTTCTAGCCAGTGCCCTTGTCCTGTGAACATAGATCACCTCCAGCCGGGAGCTGGGGACCAAGCAATAAAGACATCACCTATCTTGTAGTGCGGGGAACCATTCTAGATGTACAACAGCCATGTACCAAGACCACGGCGCAAGCCACATGATCCCACTAAAGGACTAAAGAACAGGTAAACTTTTAACCTCGCGCGGGGGTGCTAGGCATGTACTAGGCCATAGCTAGGCGTTTTGCAGGTGTACTAGTTGCCCGGCCTGGCGACCCAGTCATACCTGGCCTACTAGTCAGCGTGGAGGAGCAAGAAGCCCAGCCTAGTACAATAATCACTATTTGTCGTTCCATTCGCCTTTCAGCGTCACCGCAGTCACATTCCTGCGGTGTCGATGCTTTCCAAGCCATGTATCCTCCTTTGCTCGCATTACGTTCACAAATGTACCAGTTCTAGTTTCGAATCAGAGAGGTTTCATTCTCCAGATTTTCACCCCATGGATGCCAGGAAATGTCTTTTTTCTCCGCTTATGTAAATGTCTAGAGAGCTGTACTTGTCAGCTAGAGCTAGCTCCGCCTTATCGAGCGCGGTCAATTTGAATCTGCTTTCTCTAGGAGATCGCTGCTCTTCGAAGATGCAAAGCGAAAAGGTAGACTTTCGGTGGGTGTTGACGAGTGTGGTGCCATAATATATGAATCTTCAGAGTATTTTTTGATGAAATTGCAAATTCACGAAAGGCTCTTGCGAAGTTAACAGTCCATACTTATGCTCGGCCATTTAAATAATAGAAGTCATATACCGCTCGCCCCATCGCACTGGTTTCCGAGGTACTACTGACGTGGCATGGCGTCCCTTGATATGTTGTGTAACTAACGGGATTGAAAGGGAAAAGGATGGCCTGCATGTAGAGATAGGGGTTAATGTACCTATAAAGGGTTCTCAAGCCCTCGAGTTTCCTATGCCTTATCTTCTAAGGTTATCTACCTTGCGATGATTGCATAAGATCGCCTCACAACATTTTGACCCATGGACAGTGCCATAAAGAGCATGGCTAAGATTTATGCCAGCCTACTGTTTTAATATTAGCTGACCACGGATTAATTTGATGATTCAGGCGTCTCCGCCCTGGCTGACATCCATGGAAGATCCATTCATGGTAGTACCGAAAGTATACACATAACTTCCTCGCTCTAATTCGATGCTCATCATATACTGACAAATATAATATTCAAACTTCCAAGGGTCGAAAAAGACGCTTTGTTTACTACTCTGACCTTCTGCGATAATCCTCATCAGTGACTTTATCATGCCAGGTAGTAGTACCAAGTGCGACAACAAAATGCCTCATGATTGAACCCTCATCGGCACCATGCCAGTGAGTAGTGCCTGGGGCAGCCCAGATGACATCGCCAGCTTTGATAGCCCGAGCCTCCTCGCCTTGATCACAAATCCAGCCCTTGCCAGAAAGTACTCGGAGCATTTGGCCACCCTCATGGGTATGCCAATCCGATCGGGCGCATGGGGTGAATGTAACGTTTGCGATGTTCACTTGGCCGTCGGAGGAAATTGACTGCGTGTATACCTCTCCGGTGAAAGTAGCCGTAGGCTTTGCAATGGATTTTTTGACGTTGCTTGCTCCGTGGAAAATTACTGAAGGCATTTTCAAGTAATGGACAGAACAAATAGTACGGAGAAAACCTTCGTTGAAGCAAATTACCGATTCTATCACTGAGTCAGTTGGAAGAAATCCATGGATGTTTCCCTTCGCGTGCTCTAGCTACATACGATAAAAATTAAAATTGTCCGAGAACCCAGAAACCTCGAGTGGCGTAAGTGCTGAGAGGCAAGGGATATTCCTGAAAAAGTGCACGATCTACTAGCTTTGGGCGTCAGTAAATATATAGCTAAGATTTATTTAGTTTGCTGGATTTCCCTCGTACTCGGCTTGATGTCGTGATATGAGCAAGTTTGTCACAATGGTTCGTATGCTGACTATTAAAAGTGGTGGAGCACCCATTTTGGGAGTTCAGCCCACACTTGCTTCTATCGATCAGAAATTGTCCGCATTACAATTGAAATTAGATACAACCCCGACATAGCCGGTGTGCACCAAGTGGGATGATGGGATATTTTTCATTTCTGGATTATTGGATGGTGATCTCAGGTATGACGTGAAGTCAGCCTGTTCTGAGCCTCCAAAGTTAAGTATTTATTATTTCACATACATATCCATAGATATTCACTCCTTCGATCATTCCAAGGTTCTATCCTGTGGGAGAAGTTCCCATGGTTGCCCAAAGCCAATCAAACTCCTCCACTGCAGAATTTATCCTATTATTACCACCTTCATAAATAGGCGGCGATGTTACAGTGCGCGATCGCTTCGAACCAGGCGACTCGGATAGGGACCCACGATGCGAAGGCGATATATGGCGCTTGCCAGACCGGTAAGGGCGAACCCGCATCTCTAGCAGCCCCTGCATGTGCAAGAGAAAATTTTGAGCGCGTTTCGCACTCTCCCATGATGATCCAAACTCCTCCAAAGCACGGAAACAAACGTTGAGATGTGCTGCTGTTACTTGGTCGTCGTGAAAGTCATGGCTGAGAATCTTGGCGAAAATAAGAATCAACGCGGCGGAGCAAGTTATAGCAACGGCTTGGATATTCATCCGGCGGAATGTATAGTACTTTTCGTAGATTGAGAGAAGCCCAGAAATTGCTGTCGCGGACTCAACGCACATCTTCCGGGCATGAACATGGCCTGGACCTTGCTGAGGGCATGGTTGGATGGAGCTTTTTGACATCCATGGGCGGTGGGCATGGATCATTGCTTGGTGATAGTGGAGGCTAGGTTCAGGACATTAGAAAGACCACATGTATCGAGTCATTTGACTTACTGAAGCAGTATTGCATGAGGTAGGAATGGAGTCACTTGGTCCTGGGTGTCAACTTGCAGAGCACTAGGAAGACTATCCTTCCAATTGAGTAGCTTGTAGGTGGTCTCTTCATTTATTCGTTGGAGCGCTTCCTTTGAAATCTTCACTGAGCCATATCTTTTCAGGAGAGTCAGCTTGGTTTTCACTATTTGGGGATTTGACGCACAGTACGTGACCCAGGGGAGTCATAATTTCACACAATGTGATCCGATATTGACTGAGTAGAGCAGTAGGGTTCAGTATAGATCTTTCGGCCGGGTACGAAGTTGGATATGGCAGCCCATATGGATACCAGCGTTGTGCTTGGTCTCTATTCAAGTCTGAGATCGGCTTCGGGACAGTCACGTCTTCGAGATTGATCCTGAAAGGGCGGCCGAGAAGAAATCCCCAGTGGCTATTGAAACGTTAATATTTCTTTCTCATTGATCGCTCTGTATCTTTGACTCACTGGTCCATAGTATACGCGCCCCAAAAAGCAACAGCTCTGACATCAGCCTCTAGTTGGCTTATCGTACCGTCCGATACATGGGCAGAAACATCTAAATGCAGCCCTAGGTCAAAGGCCAAGCGCAAAGCCATTCCTATAGAACATTTATTAAAAGTGATACAACAATCATGATCTATTCCAGACTCACCACTGTAAAGCCAGCCCCGAGAATCTCGTTTACAGCCTATGTCATGGCCACTTAATACCACCATTGCTTGAACAGTTGCCACTGTTGGTGAGTCAAGTTCGATATCGAGTAAGGTCTTAGCTCTATCTGCGAAGAAATCCGACACTGATTTGGGATATGTTATAAAGCTTGGATGGTAACTTGGCTCGAAGGCTGATCCAAGACAACAACTGTATCCAAAATTAGCTTTGTAAGTCGACTTTCCGGAGGTTGATTCTCACATGGCATTAGCCAGTGCCTCAGAATAGTATGGCGTCTCTTCCATATTCTCTGTCCACTGCTGCTTGGCACTCTCGTACATTCCTCGATGGACAACATCGACGGTCGGATTGTGCCACGTGAAAAACAGATTAATCAAATGATCCTCTAGGCCCTTGGGTACTTCTTTGTCGATACCCATTCGGTGGAGATAGTCTCTACCGTCTTTCCTGATTGTCCGATGAACTGTCAGCCCATCTGGCGTAGGCATCCGTAATAGATTGAAGTGAGATGTAGGTCCGTAATATCTGACTTGTCCATCTGATCCGACTTGGAGGTTGCCCATGCGGTCGGACAATTGATTGACAATTTCTTCCATGCCGTCGGTACCACTCACATCGTTTGTGAGGTTATTATTTGATTCTGGTTTCCCTGTAAAGACAGCCTCTGGCTGGGGTTTCTCATTGGGATATTCCATTTCACAACTCGCCTGATCGGTCTCTTGCTGATCAACCTTTGAAGTCATCGCGAGCGCCCCCTGCTGAAGTTCAGTAAGCTCTTTGGAAGACGCGAGCAGATAGTCGGATGTTTCGGGATGAGCTTGAATGGACATTTCATTGCCAAGCATGGTAAAAGGCTCCATTAGCAAGTCCATATTCTGATCTAGTGTGGATAGATCGAGATCATCCGCCACCAGAGTCTGATTTGCACCCGAGTGAGTACCGTGGCTCACATTTTTAGAGTAATTCCATTCACTTTGCTTCTTATCAATTTCTTCCAACGCAAATTTGATGTGGCGAAGACCCAAGGTGTCCAGAGAGTTCCTCAGCGCAGTGTCATTCTCTCCAAACATGGGTGGTAATGGAAACCCCTGGTCGACAATGAACTGTGATAATTCATCAAGGCGGCTTATAAGAAGATCCACGACAGATTTCAAGGAGACCCTGCTTCCTGTTAGAGTTCTTGGGCTAATCCCCTCTAGGTAGTAGACATACTTGCGCTTATCGACCCCTTTGTAGGTGCATGGTCTCATTTTGTGTTGGCAATTGGAACATGACGGCCGAGCTCCATCACACTATGTTCAGTCAGTGATTTTTTGAATCGAGAAGGGAAAATGGTTTCCGACCTTGATTTTGCTCTCCCTACAAGTATCACACGCCGTCGTGACGTATTTCCTTTGGGTTCCCATCCTTTTTTTTTACGCCCGCCAGACTTCGCAAGGCCTGGTTTCCTGCCAGTCAGTGGAATAAATACGCCAGACGAGGTCTGCATACACGATGATCTTCCTGGTAGTCTCGCCCGAAGAGAGATCTTTGGATTGGGGGGCAAATGGAGACGACCCCCGCGGGGTTCCCTGTGGCCAATGACAGACCCGCCCCGGTCTCGGCTGGTAAATGCCTCTTTTATGGTTACAGATCTCACTACCAGGAATGTGCTTCAAAATATAAAATTAATATGGAATTCAAGTATATCAAGCTAACAATTCTATCAACATCATCTGTACATCATAAATTAGGACGTGTGGGTGTACTCCAACATCGCAGCCAGCAGTTTCCGGCTCTTGGAGCTGGTAGCATGCAGACTACCAGGACCATACTCAGACCCTGGAACACATCCGCCATCGTTGAACATTGCATCAGCAGCAGAAGCCCAGGTGGTTTCTTGCTCGAGGATGTTGTCATACGTGTAGAAGCGACGGCACTCCGCAGCCTCATAGATATACTGGCGCGGAACAGTGTCGCTACTGGGGCCAAATGCGTTGAGAAGGTTGACCGAGCCGCTATTAATGTTGTAGGGAAACTCCTCCAGAGGGATTGGGACGTATTTATCCCATTTCTCCCAATCTTCTTTGGATAGTAGAGGGGAAGAGGTGTTCTCTGACTTCAATGCTAGTTTCTTGGCATCATTCAACCGGGAAGCAACATCAGCACCGCTCCATTCCTGGACCTGAGCGCCCTTGATACCACCAATCGCTTGCATGGGTGCATTATGGGGGCGGCCACCAAATGCAATGCTGCGAACGCCTTGAGCCTTCATAAGCTCGCTGAAGATGGTGCAGCTAGACGCACATGTGCCGTCGGTAATCTGTG
Source organism: Mycosphaerella populi pn0402 (assembly GCA_002153405.1). Classification (NCBI taxonomy): domain Eukaryota; kingdom Fungi; phylum Ascomycota; class Dothideomycetes; order Mycosphaerellales; family Mycosphaerellaceae; genus Mycosphaerella; species Mycosphaerella populi. The sequence continues at coordinate 68,333 of KZ119422.1, forward strand.
AACTATAGTTAGCATATCGGGTTTTATTGAACCTAAATGATAGCGAGACTCACGATAATAATGTCCTCGGGGGCGAAAAGGGCCTTATTAGGGATAACAGTGGCATTGCCATATCCGTTGATGTAGGAAGTCTGGCCTTCAAGGGTGAAGTTGTTGGAGAAAAGACTGGACGAAGGAACGCCCAGCGTATCATGAGGACCATAGAGATCTTTCCATGACTTGAAACCCTCCTTCTGATCAGGCTTCACGGCCGACTTCCAACCCCAAATACTAAACTCGGACTCATTATTCTCAAGGGGGAGGCGTTGGAAGGCTTCACCAATGAAGTCGATGGCTTCAGAGGCACGGAATCGTTGCGCATTATAGATGGGAGTTTCAGGGAAGAACTGGCGATATAGATTTTGAGCTGCGGTGATAAGACCACCACCATTAGCCTGAAGATCGATAATGATCTTCTTCTTTCCCTTGTGAGCGGCGTCTAGAATCAAGTTTCGGCCCACTTCGGTGAATTGATCGATAGAGTGTGGGGTTAGAACATTAAAGCTTGTGATAGCTAGCACGGCAATGTCTTCCAGCTCCTTTGTCTCGGGGAAGAAAGCCATGATCATGTTGTCATCTTCACGGTAGGCGGGCTTGGGGTAGCCCACTGGGGCTGGGGTTGGTTCGCTGGAAGAGGAGTCGGACCCAGAGCTTCCAGTAGCATTCTGGGGAAGACAAAGTTGTTCATAAAACTCCTTGCCGCTTCGCCATGGAAACTTATCACCTTCCACAAACGTGTTGAGAACTTTAGTTGTACCATTTGCGAAATGTAACGCATGGTAAGCAGAAGAGAAGGTATGTGACTTCTGGAATATTCCCTGGTATTCGCCACCCACGCCGTTGTTGTTAGCCACACTAGTGGGATTTGAGACAAAGACTGAGTTGTAACTGAACAAAAGACGAGTTAGACGGCCCAGGAGGTGATTTATTTTCCATTGTCGATGTTCACTTACTTGGCATCCCGATCTTGGGAGTTAGACTGCATTGAAAACTCGGATAGATAATCCTCAACATTCATTCCGTTGATGGAAACGATGGGTGAAATATTCTTTGCACCTGCTTTCGCAAGCCTAGCGTCGGCTAGTCTTATTGTCAGATTTTGTTTCGTCCATAAAGTAAAATCCATGTCTGAACACACTCACTTTCAATGTAGACTTCTGGAAGCGCTGTTCCATTCGTTGAGATCGAAACAAGGGCGGCTGGGCTAGTGAAATAGAAAGAACTGTAAGAGCAAACACCTAGCGCCAAATGCCCGTCATAGGCAGATGTGATAAGGTTGTTCAAATCAGTATCGAATTGGTATTGGTTTTCGTATTGGTCATTGTCGATCTTGTATTGGATATCTTCGAGGGCTCCAAGAAGATCCGCAGGGGGCATTTGATAGTTTGGTGGAGGGTTCTTGAGAATTTCGATATCTGATTGAAGTTGCAACCACTTCCCAAATTCCTTCACCAACTTGTTGGCACGGGGCTTCTCATATGGCATAGCTTTCAGACAATTCAGAGCGAGTTCTCCAGGGACCTGCCATGGTGTTGCTATTGAAGGTCAGTACATTATATGACGTAGCCCCTGTGATTAGGGTGCTTACAGCTGTTTTGGACAGAGACGGCCTGATGGATCTGTCCACAGGCGTCCAAGCCCCGACGAGGAATCGATCTCGCATCGACAGTAGCCAGTAGGCCTGCGAGTAATGCAGCGGCGGCACTCGTGGTGAAATGCATCTTTGAGTTGATGATTGAATGAATGCAAATCTTGTGTGAAGAAAAATTCACGATGTTGGAGGAGCGATCAACCCATTTAATACTTCATCCTATTCCATACTCTCCCAGTTCTCGTAAAATAAAATTGCGAAGCTTTGCTTACCCGCAGATCCTCCAGCTGAGCACAAGGCTGGCTGCGGGCTGGCTGCGGGGACCCTGAGTCCCCCATATTTATCAGGGCTGAGGGCCGAGCGTGAGATATCATTAGTCCAGCATGTGAGGATTAGCTTTCTACAGTGGATCTTTTAGCGTGGTGCCATGGCCCTAATAGGAGGCTTAACGGGTGGGGGTTAATTTTAGAAGCAATCAATCATCGGGGCTGTGAGCCATCGCACCAATTGCAGCCCCCACTGAGGTCTTAAAATAATTGTAAGTAGATTGCCGATTCTGAAGTGGCTTCAAATTGAATCAGGGTCCTAAGTGATCTGGCAAACATTAATGTTGTATATTACTCGATTTAGGAAAGTGGTATTAGTTATCACAGACTAATCACCTCACATCGTTGGGGCTTTTACCGGAATAAAGCGCTTTCCACAAACACTGCGGACGCCGATTATCGCCCTCTCGAAGTCGCTCATGCGGCTGAGGCAGTGAACCTCATGCAGGGTGGGTGCGGAAGCGACCGCTAGCAAAAGCCTCGCACTTAAATCCTCTTCTAGACTAACTTCATATTTTTTGATCTTTTTTTGAAAGCAGAATGAAAGAAGACGTAGCGGCTGAACCCCACTGACCCTTCCTCGAGTCCCATCTTTTCCTATTGTAGTTAATGTCCACGGGTCCCACCGCATTTTCGCTGGGTTGTGGTCTTCGGGCAGTAACTTGAACGGCCCTACAATAACCCTCGAAAACATTCACTCCCATTGGCATCAAGACCCAAATGCTCAACGACCCTCCCAACATGATCAATCCCCCAAAACCCATCCTTTTGGCCCATTGCATTTGTACATTCGAACCAAGGCAGCCCAAACGCCCCCGCGTCAAAAGCCCGCGTTGTGTTCTCTTCCAAAGAAGTGGATTTCGGCTAAAAAGCATCGCAGGTCAGCATGCATGCCAGCTGTCATCAATCCATTGGCTTGATCTCACCTCTTGTAAGATATTTTTAATTCTATCGGTCTCTTGACCTAGGAGTTCGTCGAGGACAGACGAGATTCTGTTTGGTTTAACCACGTCGGAATCCCCTTGAGCCCAGAATAGTTCGAACAGTCGATCGGTAACCCGCGCGAGCAAACCTGGATCTTCCGAACCAATCTCTGCTAGCACAGCCTGAGCATCGCCTGTTGATGCGGGAAATCCTGCCGGTAGCGATTCGGTGATAGGGACCCCGAACCGACGGGCCCAGTACAGCCTTTCGCGTTGAAGCCATAGAAACTTATCTGCCAAACGTCAGGGTCCATTCAACCTCTTCAGTATTGACGGAACTTACTCTCAACGAGTACTGGGGGTGGATTCCGGCATTTCTGGAATAAGTCTCTCAGCAAGACTGGGACATATTCAATTTTGCATGTCGCAAACACCGGTGAGTTCTGCATCGAAGACTAAGTATTTGGTTTGATTCATGGCTTTCAAGCTATACCACCTCATACCTTGAGAACATAGAATGCTAGGTAGCTGAAAGGACTGCCAATGTCAAAATAGAAAGTGATCTGAGGCGCTGCCATTGTTTCTTGCGTGACTATGTTTTATTTGCTGTTTGTTTCGATGAATTGGGATGTCTTTACAGGCATCTTTTATAGCGATGCTATTATTTTCCGATTATGCATCATACTCTCGAGTCATCGATGTTCCCAACGTTCATGGATCTACAACGTACATAGGAAAATGGGATATGGGATATGCCAGGGGCCGATTTTGTTGGCCCTCAAATACTTTGTTGAGTCGGCGGGTCCCTGGAACAGGCCCACTCCCAATGGGGCTGACCATCTCTAATTGGCCGGAGCCTCCCCCACAGCTCCAGATTTGCCAAGACTTTCTGCTGCCTGCCGTTTACGGAGGAAGCTTGTCCACGGGTGTTGAGTCTTCCTCAGATCTGTGGCACGTCAAGGTACTCAATAGTTACTTTTATTTTACAGCTCTCACTTGTTAGACTGCTACATTTTATTTTGCTGATACCTAGGTAGTCTTTAATAATCTGCCAGTAGACAATAGATACAACCTTGGAACGGTATCTAGGTAGGCGTAAAATATACCTTGGTACCTAGGTAAGGTCATTGTATCTTCAAGTTGTTTACAAACCTTGGTTGAATCCTTTGGTCAATACCTAGATAAGCGTTATTCATGGGTATAATTGGTCTTAAATACACATTATTATCTATCTGCAAGCGAAAACGAAAATGTACGTGCTATATATAGCAGTGATATACTCCGGCTTCCACATTTGTTGTGAAGATTGCATACTCGTGCTAGTAATGGAGTATGCGCTCAATTCCCCGGTCCAAGTCATAAGCTAGGGATAACTGGTGGAGGAGGGGAGATATTATACTGTGCTCTCAGCTACCTCAAATTTACTCAAAGCCCTCAGCTTCTTTCCTGCGAGGAAGAAAATCCAAGGAACAGGGAGAAGAGCAACAGCAATGAACCCCAGCAAGCTCGAGGCCCATCCGAAGCCAAGCTTTGAGTACACTGTAGTAAAGAAAGTCAGAATCACACACCAGGATAAAAAGAAATAGACGTACTTTGAAGGGTAAAGAGTGGGAACGCAGCCGCAAGGCCATATCTGGCCAAGCTGTTTGCACTCATAGCACTGGCGACAGTCAAGCCATGATATGTGTCTACCAAGTACTGAGTCGTGCTGACAAAGACACACAGGTTTCCCCACGCAAATACCATGATAGCCACTGTCGGACTAGCCCAGGAAATAGTCGGTCGCGATGTCCAGCCAAACCAGAAAAGTCCGGTAGGAATACCCAAACTTCCCACCATCGCGGGGAAAAGGCGAAACTCAGGTGGCACTTGGACACCCGGGGATTTCTTTGCGCGAGGTTGATACAGAAGAATATCAGATAAGAGTACAGTAACAGCTCCGAGCAAACATCCTATCACGATGGCTAGAAAAACAAGACCAGAGTCTTCGATCCCAAAACCATATGAGGTTTGGTAGACAAGCGGAACGGCTGCGAAGAACGAGAAGAGCGTCGCGAATTCGCATGCCACATAAAGACAAATAAACGAGACAATGGGTTCCAGGACAAGCATCTTCAGTGGCCTCACAAGGGCCACAGTCGCAAATAAGCGAATTTTTGCAGTCAATGGAGTCGATGCAGGCTCAGGAAGCCCAAGCTCCTTCACTCGCTTGCGCTTAATGACTGAATGAAATGTTTCTCGGGCGATTATAGTAGTCAAAAGACTGAATATAGAAAAGAACAACAACGCCCATTGAGTCCATCGCCAGCCCTTCCGACTCACAATAAAACTTCCGATGACGGGCCTGCAAATCATGAAGTTAAGATAATTAGAACAAAAGGGAAGATGAGAGGAGGACTCTGTCAACATACCCAAGACCAGGACCCAAAAAGGGGGTCAAAATGAAGATCACCGACGGTATGGCGCGTTTGATAGGCTTGAACGTCTCGTTTATGGTACCTGCAGCGATGGCCAGGGTTGGGCCGTAACAGAATCCCGCGAGGAATCGCAAGACAGACAAAGACGCAATTGATTGACTAAATCCAGCACCAAGTGTAAAGAGACTTCCAAGTGTGAGGGTTCCAAGATATACAGGATATCTTCCAAGGGTTTCAGACAGTGGCCCTCCCACTACTGGCCCTAAACCCAGTGCGAGTACGTAAAGAGATAAGGGGAGAATCGCGACTGTGCTGCCGACATGGAATTCTTCCATGAACTGCGTGTGTGCGGGGGAAAGTATCGATACACCCACAGAACTATTGGAGTTTTTTTTTTCTTAATCAGATACTGTTCCTCAACATATGTGCTTCTGACTCACGTTGTGAATGCAGCCGACGCAAGCATCAACATTTGCTGGACTTTCAATCTTGTTGACCAATTGTATGGATTATTAGGATCTTTCTCCCAGTCCCATTTACTTCCCTCATTCTGGGATCCTTGTTTGTCGCCAGTTTGAGCCTCAATGTTGGGTGATTCGGCAACCGAGGAGCCCTTTAGATCGCTCATAGCTGCGTTACCTTCACTTTAAGGTTTCAACTCTAATATGACGACAGCAGCAATGTACTACTACAATATGTCGCACAAAAAACAAAAAACAAAAAGATGAGAGTCTTTTAAATGCATGTACGAGGGGGTGTTGCTGGCAATTATCTGACTAATCCCGCTCGAGATGTCATCATCCCCGAGGGCGGGAGATCGAAGCTTCATATCTCGGTGATTGATAATTTTCCAAGAATCCCTCCAAAGACGCAATACACTAAAGAGATTCTACGCCTTCCTTTTTACTAACGTGATCAAAATTGGCGATCCTGACATCCGAGGTTCGTCTCCGAGGTCAACTAATTAATTCTTCGAACCGCGGGCGGATATGGTGATTATTCAACAGAAAAATGCTCGAGCGAGCTTTCATCGCCGCGATTGGTCCACGCCATGCCACATTGATCGGGGCAAAAAACATGCACCGCACTTGATTATTCAACAGTTGATAGTCCAAATATGCATATGTGGTTGATCAAGGC
>KZ119423.1:1150-12017 GCA_002153405.1 Mycosphaerella populi pn0402
ACTATGGTGGGTGACCACATGGGAATCCTGACTGTTGAATGTTTTTGTCTCTTTGCCTGAATTACTCTCTCTAGTGGAGCGTTATTTTTAAGATGGTGGTGGTGGGCGGGTTATTTAGATGGACCTCCCGAGGTCGGGTCAGAAGCCGCGCGAGATATCTTCAACTACACTTCAGACCGAATGAAAGAGACTAGAGAAATCAACATTAGTCTCTCGATTCTCAAAGACTGTATTCAGAGTATTGCGAGTTTAGGCCCAGCAAAGACGAAAAGTGCCAAGGCTCCATACATGCCATTCCGACAAAGCCTATTAACCAAAGTGCTGAAACGTATGTTCGATCCTTCACAATCCTGTGATTCAAGACTACTGTTATTGCCATGTTAACCCCAGCTTTTGGATACCGGGGCAACTAAGAATACCCTTCGATACGCAGAGATGCTACAAGTATCGCAACAGACACGTCAATCAGCTGGGTACAACTCTTCAGTTCCTAAGACGTGGGGGAATAAGGAGCTCCAGGATTTTACAAGACTCAATGCATGTCTTGCATAGACTCTATTTGGAACTTTCACATTACTGATAGTTTAGTCCGGAAGCCCTTCAGTATCCCCCAGGGATCTTGCGCCTCGCGAAACCGGGGCACAGTTTCTCAAGATTCCAGAAGAAAAGTTCGTGTAGCGCTGTTTGTTGACCGATGGAGTTATAGAGCAACAGGCAGGGGATTTCTATGCCAAGTTGTGGAAAATGCATGTCAATTCGACCCGGGCGGTTTCAGCGAATTCCTCATGATGCTGTGCGTGAAAGCCCTGCTTAAATTTGCGCCTTTGTCATTGATATATACGAGACTTGTCAGTTCGCCACTATTATAGACTATTCCTGTGAATCCCTCTGTCTGGAATTATTTTTTTGATTCATATTAGTCCGAACCCATAAAGTGCTGCATGCTTCTCAGTAAAGAATACACATTACACCGGGATCTTTAATTGACGATTACTTTTTCGGACAAACATTAATGCCCTTAAAAACATTCCAATGGAAGAACTGATGAACCGATAGTAGAGGCTCATATCGGTGATGCTGGCTCGAGTGACAATTGAAATATCTTGTGAGTTTAAGTGAAGTAAATTTTGAGTGATATGAGGATATGAAGCTCTCAGGGGACTTACGCATAACACAGCCTCAGATAATCGGATAATCAAGCGTCTCGCAGGTCTTATAATCAGCCCTACGTCTACTTCCTGTACGTTGCGCCATCGAGCCGCTGACTCATTGACCCCGACCCCGACCCCGACCCCGACAACGGAGCATTTGAGCACTTGTCTTACGCCCTATTCATACTTGAGAATATGATTTTGGAAAGGCAATTCATTAGAGATATTGAAATATGGCAACTTTACGCAAAAACGGCCTGCTCTCATCATGCGAGCCATGTCGCAAGTCCAAGTTGCGCTGTGACCATGGGATCCCGGTCTGCGAGAGATGCAGTCGCACGAAAAAGGCCGATCGGTGTATATACCGGCCATCTTCCTCGACTGGAACAAGGGCCACCAAGTCTTCGTTAGTATCCGCGACTCCGACGGCCGAAACCGAGACCAATTTAGTTCCATTGGAGTCAAGTCGGGAAGAACGGCCGACTCCAAAAAGGCGGTTATTACAGTGCGAGTCTTATGGCATGACCAGTCATTTCGCACTCTTCCAAGAGAGTACCGATCACTTAGGGGCCATGGTGGTTTGCGATTCCCATCATCATGATGAGGATCCGAGTGTCAGGTCGACCCCATTGACGTTGGAATCTAATGACGTGAGGCAAGGCAGCTACCTCCTGCGGCTACTGAGGGATCTGCCCATCTATCAGAAAATAGCAGATGGCTGGCTTGATTCTACACACGATGGAGAATTTGCTGGGCGAAAGTTAGTCGAAGAAACTTTCGCGTCTCTACAAGAATTCTCCGGCGCTCATTCACCGCAATGTGACATGCATGTTTTGACTTTACGATCTCGAGATATTTTCCATAAATTTTCCAATCGAATTCCGTTATCAGCGTCACTCTCATTCAAAGAGTACATGTCGAACTTGTCTTGCCGATGGGAAATCATTGGGCTGGCCTTCTGTTTTGTGGGTCTAGGGTCTATGTTAGCCTCCGACTGGGAATCAATATTTGAGGGAAGGCCTGTCATCCCACGACGAGACCTTGGAACCCTGGCATTATCTGCAACAGAAACATGCCTTAGGTTCTGTAATGAAGCAGGTGTTTTGAATGACGCCCTCAGCTGGCTTATAGGGCAACACTTATATTTCATGACGTTGATCCATGGTGATAGGGGTGAGTGACGCAGGCCTAAATTAAATGAGGCTAAATCCGCTGATAGTAAAAGACTACCGCTCATGGAGAGCATTAGGAGACTTGTCAACTATAGTATTCAGTTTAGGTCTCAACCAGTCATCTACCGACGATGACGAAGATCCTTTTTGGCTCATACAGCTTCGGAGACGACTGATGGGCCATGCGTTCAGTTGCGATAAACAACTAGCTACCTTTTTGGGAAGACCACCACGAATCAGCTGGCGGTTTTGCAATGTTTCCCTACCTCTTGATCTTAGCTTTGCCGAAATTGTGTCTGAGCCAACCACAAGGAACATGGCAATTAGCAAGTTAGATGCCACAGGTTGGAACACGGAGAAAAGTGACACACAAGCACTCTGGTTAAGAGCTGAACTGATTTTGGGTCCCTTAAGAGAAAATATCTTGGAATTATCTCTCAGCCAAGAGGTTGAAGACCTTCCAGCAAGAATAGAGTAACTTAATTCCATCTTCTATGTTGACATTCGCTAACTTGAGTCTAGAGAGTTGGTGCAGAAGTCTCATCAGACTTGGGCTAGCCTGCCTGCTTTTATCCGCAAGGTCCAAGACTCGGAAGATTATACTAGAATTCCAGGCTGCAGCCAGGAAAGTATTCTTGGTCAAATTAACTTGGAATATATGTACAACCGATTTTTGCTATACCTGATCCTTTCAAAGCGCTCGAATAATTGGTCTCCAGATCTGATTCAAGTCTCGCACGAGATTTTGAGTGAGATACTGAACCACATCGATAACAGAGTCAAAGTAATGCACTTTGCTCCAGAACTCTCATGGATAGTACGTTTTCAGCTGTCATGCCACAGGCTCATCTCTAATACAGTGGTAGATGTCATTCTACGGTCTCCCCGTTGTCGGTGTACTCTCGATTGAGCTGCTTCGTCGCATTGGATCGCTCTCAATGAATGTCCAAGATATCCCGGCCAATCCAGTGACCAAGTTTCCCCGATCAAGGGTCATCCAAGACCTCAGTATCTTTGCGTCCTATCTCCGAACCATAGTCCAGCCTTACGAAGGAAATTACGGCATATGCCAGAAAGCCCGAGAAGCTATCTTGAGGGTCTTAGATGTTGTATTATCCCCAGAGGCTAGTGGGTCAGTTTATCCAGAGATGCAGACAATGTCTTCAACTACGGTCACTTCAAACCCTGCTGATGGTATCGACAATATCCTCGATTACAATTATTACATTACTCATCTTGACAACTGGCAATGGGAGCTCCAAAATAGCTTAGATATGCTTTAGATTACCATATGGCTCGTGAATGAATTTGGAACTTCCCCCAGTATGCTGTGAAATTTCCCCGCAGGAGAAAGGTGGTTGTACATGGTTTAGACTCATCTACTTTTTTACCCCTTCGCAAAAGCATCAAGGCTTCCATTTGTACCTTGTGTCAAAGCTGTAGATCAACGATGATAAATAGAGGAGTATTGATGTTCTAACAAACTGTGTTCTTGGAGTCATATTATCTTGAATTGTCCTCTCCATAGGAAGGATTGAGCTCTCAATTTGTGAATTGTAATGCAGGAGTGTTCAGTTCAAATGTGTGGACGTGGAACTCGAGTCCTAAATTCCTAGGCCCGGACCCTTCCAATTACTAGGGCATATATATTGAGAACATAACTCAGATGGTATTGTCTGTACTTTTATGTAGACATGAACAGATTTCGACGTGTGTACGGAATATGTGAAAGAGGCTCATGATTCTCGATAAATTTCAAGATTTATTGGCGTCTCTCGAAATAGCATCATTGAATACAAAGTACACCGACAATTTCTACTACTCACTTCAGTGATGTTCTTATCAATCATTGCCAACTAAAAGGTAGAAAAGTAATATAATTTCTTAGATTCCTTACAATGAAATACACCAGTCCAAAACTATGATACTGTGTTTGGTCTTCAAGGACGATCGTACCATGGTTCTCACGACCAGAAGAACAAATCTGCTCCAATATGATTAGCACCCGGAAACTAAAAATACATCATCGCATCAATAATTTTTGCACCATTATATCGCCAATATTCTAATCTAGCAATTGCACACGAACATCTAAATGACATGTTATTGCAGTCCAAGAGATGACATGCGCTATGTAAGGCGGTGGGGCATGGATAACCTCGGCGGCAGAATAGTGGAACTGAAGGGAAGTTGACTTCGGATTTTAAACATCTTTGATCCCTCTGCGGAGTTCACACTACCAAATCACCCTTACAAGATGTCGGCTCGTCCCTATGTCGTCCCTGCGCTCAAGAAGCACACGGCGACCGTGATCATGGCTCACGGTCTCGGAGACAGGTACGCCGAACGTAACACCCCGCAAGCGACTCTCCTTGTAAGCTAACAAACCATGAATCTAGTGGTGCAGGCTGGTACGGCACAGTTTTTCCCCGCGAGTGATTTAGGGATCTTTAGTTAATTATGGTCGTTGGTTTAGGACAGCCCTTGCCCAGAATTGGCGCCGTCGTGGCAAGTTCGAGGAAGTCACTTTCATTTTCCCGAATGCGCCAAACATCCCAATTACAGTGGTACGAATGATCTCTGCCCGTTAGCAAAAAAGAATTTCAGACTCTAAATTGACATAGAACATGGGAATGAGAATGCCTGGATGGTATGATATTGCCAAGTTGGGTAGCGACGTGAGTCCCTTTACTTGTCCAAGTACATTTCGTCCACTGATAGCCAAATTCCAAATAGGTCAACCTTGAAGACGTCATCCGCGGTCAAGACGAAGCTGGCATCCTCCGATCGCGCGAATATTTCAACGGACTCATTAAGGAGCAGATCGAGAAAGGCATCAAGCCCTCGCGCATTGTGCTCGGAGGATTCTCACAGGGTGGTGTGATGTCTGTGTTCACTGGTTTAACAAGCAAGGAGAAGCTCGGTGGTATCTTTGGTCTTTCGTCTTATTTGGCTCTGAGTGATCGAATCAAGAACTACCTGCCCGAGGATTGGCCCAACAAGGACACCCCTGTGTTCTTGGCTCATGGTGAAGAAGATGAAATGGTCAAGTTCTCCCTGGGCCAAAAGTCTCACAAAATGCTGCAGGAACTCGGCGTACAGAACGTATCTTTCAACTCTTATCCGTATGTCTTTTTCACTGAGCTGAGCTTCGGCTAAGTACCTTGCTGACCATTTGACAGCGACCTCGGACACTCAGCAGATCCAGCTGAGATCGATGATTTGGCAAAGTTCCTTGAAGAGAGACTACCCCTTTTGAGTGATGGTCAGGGCTCCACTAGCTTATGAACTATTGTTGACCACAATTCTCTTGCTGCGCCCGTACAGTGGCGCCCAGTGGTGGTCTTCGGGATCTTAGTGCTGATACTTGCATTTGCGTGGGCTAAATTCCAAAGCTGGGGACAAGCGGGATCAAAAAAGCAGCGCTAGATTTGATTGCTGATTTCATCGTCTCACTAATGCAAATGCGATTTTCATATACCATTTAACATGCCGTCGCCCATGCAGAGCAGAATAAAAACAACGTCTATAACCATTCCCAACCAAACCCCCCCAATAATCTTTGTTGGAGGGGACATCAACGACTTTCTATTTCCCCATAGCCTTGTTGATGGCCTCCTCGATAACCCGCACCATTTCCTCATTCTTCACAGGGTCGAAAGGCACCTGGTGGCCACCGCCATGATCGTAGTAAGAAGCCTTTGCAGGCTCGCAGAGCTTGTATACTTCGGTACTCATGGGATAGATGTAGTCCTCCTTTCCGACAATGTGCGCCGTGGGGATATTGATCGGGTGGTAGTCGGGCGCGGACTTAATAAAATCGCGGCCAGTCTCATCCCACGGCTGTCCGGCGCACAGGAATATCGCGCAGCGGAATAGAGGCGCTTCGTGGGGGTGCGTTTCGGCGTGTCGGATGATAAGCCTCGCTGCCAACGATCCTCCCTGCGAGAATCCCATGATGGCGTCGAATGGGCCCCGTGCAGCCATGAACTTGTATACATTCTCCATGCCTTCCTCCACCTCTGGCCCGGGAGGCGGGTCCTTGGTTCGTATATAGTGGTTGTAGAAGGGGCCGTCTACGATGCCTTCCAGGCCTATCGCACAGATTCATTCAATGGTCAGCTTTTCCGTCGCGAATGATATCATTGCAGAAAGCGGGATTGGCCATTTTATACTACATTAGCAGTTCGACCGTACCTTTTTCGACGGGCGCTTCGAATTTACCATTCAGGAATCGGAAGCGATGGCCTTTGTTCTTGAGGACCTGACACAGTCCACCCGTCTGGATCTCAAATATCTTAGGCTATATTAGCTATACACTCGCGTGAGGGGCATTCGGGAAAAATGGCCCGAGATCGGAGATCATACTTCGGCGTTGGTGCCAGCACCGTGTAGACAGAGGAACTTCATCGTGCGACTTGACCTGTGCAACGGTTCCAAGGTTGCAATTTTCAATTCAGCACAGCTATCCTTGGAAGAACTTGTGTTTGCGAAGAAGGTGGAAGAGTCCAAGTGAAGCTGGGTCCCACAAGTCAAATCAAGCCTACGATTTTGGTCGGGGGCCGGAACTATATATACACTCAGCAGCGCTTTCGCAATGCATGTCACGGCAGTTCATATGCAGGGGGGCCAATAGTAGGAGCTCCTAGACCACAGCAGGTCTGATTCGTGGGGTCTATGAATTACTCGCAAATCTCAGGCTATCATTGAAAGGGAAATAAGACTAATGGCCACTTAACCTTGGAAGCTGACAACGCGTCCAGTAGCAACGGATCCCAGGTAAGTAAGCATGGGCCCGCCTGTTTAGCCCTGGAGGATTTCCACAGTTGGCCAAGCGCGATTAACTAAAGATGTGGAAAATCAACTTGGGAAGACAGCGTTCGTGACGTAGTACAAACCAGATCAGAGTCTTCAATAAGGAAGATCTCCAAGATTCCGTGTTTCTGTGCCACATGTTCACATCCTCGGTTGCCTGTGCGGGGGACACTCGGCCTACTAAAGCTTCTTCTTCCCCTTAACGCAGCCATGGAGGAACTCCAACCTTCTTGCCACAATGGAGTTTCGTGACCTCAGAGCTGCTAGAGGCTTCGCCTCATATGGTTTACGCCATCCACTCGAGACATTCGCCAGCTTTGGACCGACTCTTAATGAATGTACGCTGGGATTGCTGGGCACCTCCTTTAAGCCCGAGCGCGATATCCCTAGCATGGATGGAAAGGTAATATTCGTTACAGGAGGTGAGTTGCCCTTGAATTGCCCCGTTCAGATCACTCAACTCACCCTCGCATCTCCATAGGCAACGTCGGCCTCGGCAAAGAAACCATCCTGCAACTCGCCAAACACAACCCCGCGCGAATTTACCTGGCTGCTCGTACTGAAAGCAAAGCCCGCGCCGCAATCGAATCAATTCAATCCCAGCTACCTTCTCGTGCCGATATACGTTATGTCCCACTTGATCTGGCTTCTTTCAAATCGATCCGGACTGCGGCAGCCCAATTTCAATCGGAAAACGATCGCCTCGATCTCTTGGTTCTCAATGCGGGGGTTATGGCCGCCCCGGCCGTGACCACAGAAGAAGGCTTTGAGCTCCAGCTAGGGACCAATCACATTGGTCACTTCCTGCTCACGAAATTGCTTCTCTCGACACTTCAGCAAACAGCCACTCAGGCGCGTGACAGTGGCGCGACGCCCGATGTCCGCGTGGTGACTCTCTCTTCAGCGGGCCATGCCACCTGCCCAGCATCCTTCGAAGAAATGACGTCTACACCATCACTTCTTGATACAAGCACAATGCGTCGATATGGCGCCTCTAAGGCTGCCAATATATTCTTTGCGAGAGAGCTTGCCAAACGATATCCTGACCTTATTTCGATTGCCGTCCACCCAGGTGCAGTCAGCAGCAATCTCTACGAGGGGACAAAAGCACGGAACCTATTCCTCAAGTGCTCTATAACGACAACAACCTTGTTCTTTCGGAGCGTTACCAGCGGTGCGTATAACACTTTGTGGGCCTCCACTACACCTGTAACGAATCTGGTCAACGGCGGTTACTATACCCCTGTTGGTTATCACTGCCATGGTACTTCGTGGGTTCAGAATACTGAGATAGATCAGAAGCTTTGGGATTGGACTGAGGGTCAAATTGCCGAGCGTAGCTGATGAGATTCGTGGATGAACGAAACGTCGGCTGTCGAACGGTTGCTTCCTAGACGCAGGCTGCCTTTTGGGCCCATGTACTTTACTTGAAATATCTTCAAACCAACATATCGGGATTTTGTTTCACTTATTCCACCCTTTTATGCGATACTCATTTCTATATATGCCAATTTCATCATAATGATTTGGAACTCCGTCATAATATTTGCCTTCTACTCACCAAAGAGCCGTTCTTGAGCGAAGATTGCCTTTTTCTACCATCTGCAAGTCAAACACATCTCATCATCTAGCAGAAGCTCTCGAAACCTTCACTATATCGCCTTCATGGGTCGCATAGTTTTAACCGGTGGCTCCGGCAAGGCTGGCCAAGCCATCATCGCCGAACTCCTCGACGCCGGGCATCAGATCCTGAACTTGGACCTAGTAATGATGGATCATCCCTCCGTTCATACTCTGAAGACAGATCTCGCCGATAGCGGACAAGTCTTCAATGCTCTGTCCAGCCAGTGGGCGCTGAGCGAGCCCTTCCCGGAGGGCCTACCGCCACGACCAGATGCTGTGATTCACATGGCTGGCTACGCACGAAACATGCTTGTCCCCGACAACGAGGCTTTTCGTGCCAATTCTCAAGGCACGTACAACCTCATCGAGGCTGCATGCAAGCTTGGTATTCGTAAGATCATCATCGCCAGCAGTATCACCGTGTATGGCGTTTCCTTCGCTCAGGGCGAGGCCAACTACGCTTCCTTCCCGATCGAAGAAGACCAGGATGTGAATCCGACTGATACCTATGCGATCGCGAAGCTATGTAATGAGCGTGTCTCCCGAGGCTTTGCTCAGCGCTTTGGCGCGGATATCTACATCTTGCGCATCGGCCATGTAATCGGCCCTGACGAGTACAATACTGATACTTTCGAAAGCTACGTCCACGAACCGAGCCTGTGGAAGGTCCATGGCTGGTCATATATCGACTCGCGTGATCTAGGAGGCATGTGCCTGGCTGGATTGGAGACAGATGGTCTTGGCTTCCAGGTGTTCAATGCCACCAATGATCAGATCACAAATCTTGAGCGCACAGAAGACTTTCTGAAGAAGCAGCATCCGGATATTCCCATCACGCGATCCTTGGGGGAGTCTGAGGCGCCGATTTCTAATGCGAAGATTAAGCGGCTGCTCGGCTTCCGTGAGAAGCATACTTGGCGGAAGTATTTTAATCTGTGGGAGAAGAGGCATGTGACCGTGTAGAATATCCAGTATTCAAGAAACGATATATTTCATTGCTATCAAGAATCGGTTCTCCATGTCATACTCCGTACTTTTCCATGTATACCGAGAGGTCTTCGCCGCCATCCCGCGTTCTGGCCCGATTAGGGTTTAGCCGAGCGGTTTTTTTCGCCCACAATCCAGCATCTCCAGGTTCATCAGCAGAAGAGCACCAGACACAGGAGTAGATTCCCAGGAAAGTCGTAAACTATAGAGCTTCTAGGTTGTAGAGAGTAGTCGTACAGTATGGTTTAATGTGGGCGGATCCAGTCGCGGCGCATTAGCGAAGCATCCGTTTTGGTCAAACTCCCCACACAAATCGGGATGCGCATCATCACCTCTTCTTACCTCAACCTCAACTCTCCACCCCTCCAACCACATATTCGCACGGTACGGCCCCCTACGGCTTGAGCTTCGATTCGCGGCGTATTTTCGATTCTTACACCCCGGCTATTGAAAACCGCTTATCGACCTCCCCGCCATAGCTATTCACACTTGTCGGACTTGTCGGCTAACTGCTTCACGACTCAGAATACTCCCCTCTCCCCCCCCTCACAACCGACATAATGGATCACGCAAAATTGGCTAAGATGCAGCAGAGTGTGCGGATTGGTATGTTTCATTGTTCTTTCCTCTGGGATTTCTGAAGCTGTGCGAGGCTTGTTTAGAGATGCTGCAATTGGAGTCGTGGAGCTGGTGGGCAATATCGACCGCAGATTCGGATTATGGCATTCTCATTCAGGTAGAGGACAGCTTCAGGGCCAGATACACATACCATCTATTTGGTGATGCATTGGATATTGTTTACTAACGTCTTTGACAGGGTACGTATTATCAATTTCCTTGATTCCCTATATTTGTTCAACCCCCGCTTTCTCGTGATCGATGGATTCGTGCGACGCCTTTTCCTTGAATTCCCGAGTTCCCAGCTGCGATTTATTTTTATTTTATTTGCGACATTATATACCGACATTGAGCCCTCGAAGAATTGCATTGTGATTCGACAGTACATGACGTTCAGCATTAGCGATAATTTCGTCCCAGCCCCGCGCCGAATCCATCATCCGCATTTCCCGCATAACCAACGTGAACATTGAAATTTTCTCCATACTAATGCCAATCTCA
>MWPW01002150.1:0-56863 GCA_002153405.1 Mycosphaerella populi pn0402
CGCGGAGTTGTCGACTAAAGTGAGGTTAAAGGGTTCGGTCGTGTGGATTTTTCGAGTTCCCAAGGTTTGCCGTAGCGAGTGTGTGTGGTGACTAATATCACGCTAGTCCCGATTTGGGGCAGTATCAGCCAGCGTCGCTTACCCTACCACGTGACCCAAATATCATGTGACTATGCCCGCTATTCCAGCCTGAGAGATCAGGCGCCTCAGCATCTTTACATTCGAGGTCCATACACAATAACGATAGCTGACGATTTTCTGCTGCTACCAGCTATGCAATTTCCCCTATAATCCAATTAAACTACGGTTTATTTCTAAGTAACTAGGACCAGAAGGCCAATGGATCATTGGGTCGACTTTTTTGGTTCATGGAGAAAATGATGTCTCTTTAGTAGGCCAAGCTTCTGCGGCGTGACATGCACGCAATGCTTATTCCTGCTGGGTCTCATGATCCGACTTATCGAAGGAGGCCGGGAATTCGCATTTTGAATAGATCTAGCTGGAGAGCTCTCTGCAATATTATGCTCTCTATGCAAACTCCACAATCCGAAACTATGCCTTGGGATAAAAAGCAAATTCCTTTATATAGCGATAACCTATGATATTCCTTTATTCATCTGTTTCCTGGATACCAGTACATTCGGTGATTTAATGCTGCTTTCAATTCGGCACACGAACTTGGGTTGGATGGTCAAGCGACTTGTGGGGTTTCGGAACACTTGGAATGACAAAAGAATTCACACCAAGGACCACAAATGGACTGATTGGCTTTGTTTGATGGGGGAAAACATTTGCCCCGTTCAGTTCGAAATGCTTTGAGGCTAGTCGTTTTGAATAGTCTGAATCGACGTCTTCACCCGCGACACTATTAAACCCAGCTTCGGAAATTCCAGAGTCTGCTGACCACCAGTGTTTGAGTTCGTTTTTGTTTTTCATCCTAATGGGGAAACGTTTCAGTATCCACTAGGTAGTTTATGAGAGAGAAAGTCTATTGGAGCGTAGTAGATAATGAAGAGCTGTACTTGGCGGGCCGCTTGTTTCAGCTCTTGGTGGCCATCTTGGCGGCTAAGTCCTTTAAGACATAACTCGAGAAGTGGTTACGTGCATAGAAAGCTCAGTTGTATGATTTGGACTAGCCAACGGCGGTTAATTTGGGCTGTTTCATTGGGGGTCTTACCTGATGCCTTGTACAAGCAGAATATGACGCGACAGGCTTCCATCGATGGCCGCATGGAAAAGCTCATCGTGCAGCTAAAGGAACTCCCCGAGTGCCGGGCTCTCTTGAAATTAAGCTTATCTCCTCGCAGGCAGAGCACGTTACTGTCGTTCTGGCTTTTGCAGTTGCGTTAAGTATTGGTGGTAATGGGTACAAAGTAGTTATCAAAGTTCTTGCACACTGGAACGTGGATCTGCGGGAAACCGCCAGATCGTGGGATCGGAGTGGTCTATTTCTTCCGCGTGAACTCATTTCTCCTTGATCGCATGCGGGACCAGCAAGCTCGATCCGCCAGAATCATGGCGGAAGTGGGCAAGGAAATATGGATCCGGGCCAAGAGAACGTGGCTGGCGCTTTTGTCGAATTCGACAGAGGGGTCTCAAAGTCATGATGTCAGATAGCGCAGGAAGAGGACACGGTGGGAGCACCCAGACAATTAGCTCTTTTGGTCAGTTAACCTTGCCTGACAAAGTGGATGAAGAAAGGATCTGGCCGACCCGTTTCCAAGGTCTCGTCTACTAATACTTTGTTTCTGTGGCCAGGAACAAGATAACACTGGGTCCAACCGCTCATCGGCTCTTGACAACTGAAATGTACCAAGGAATCCGCAATTCTCGTTGAAATCTAGGTTTTCTGATGAATCTGAATACAACGGAACTCAGGAACCTCAGACAAGCGAAACGCCACAGCCGACGGGGCTCTGCAGCTTAGACATTGTGATCTATAGAATTGCTCCAGAAAACGAGGTGCCTCGTCCTCAGTATGTCGTGCCGAGAGAGCCAAAGCGGGCCGCTGGCAAATGTCGGCAACCGCGAGACCAAACGAAGATGCACGATACATCTAATGGCCCGATGCGGCATGTAGAGGTTCCAATCGGTCGGGACGGGGGACACGGTGGTAGAAGCACACTCCAAGGGCTTGGAACTGCCAGGGGCCATTAGGGACTAGCGGCTCTAGCAAACCATCAAAGGACACCGCTCATTTACAAGCCGCAAACCCTGCAGACCCTACAGACCCTTGGAAACACCCGAAAAGTCTTGAAAACCCGGGCAGGCTAGTGTACACGTCAAAAGTGGTATTGTTCCATCGACAGTCGCAAGGGCAGTGGAGATAGGATCGACGGGATGAGATCAGTGGAGCCCGGGTGACATGGAGAGTTACGCTATGGCGAGTTGAACTTGGGTTTTATACGGGCTTTGAACTTGGGGCTTCTGGGCACCTACAGCCAGCACTATTACATTCTATGGACCAAAAAGCCAAAGATTGCCATAGACTGTCAAATATTTCAAATAGGGGCAACTCCAGACAATTCTCCATATTTTCTTTTTTTTTTTCCTTCTTTGTTCCGCGATTTGACGGGGGACCGAGTCACGGCGACCCGCCAATCACTACCCGCCCAGCCGCGTCTTCCCTGCGTGTGGCCGTTTCCGGAGACAAAGAAAACAATGATCTCGTTTGCTCCATGGTTTCTCTGGAGAGTCACTTTATTCCAGATCCCGAGACCTCACCCTATGGTTCTTGTCTTTTGGGTTGATGAAGCTGTGCATCATTCTAGAGATGAAAAAAAAAGTTTTTCCCCACTACACTTGTATATCAGAATTCCTCTCCCTCTTCCCGTAGGATATAACCCTAATTTAGAAAATCCTAGCAAATCCCCTTTCCCCTTGCTCGGTTGGTCCGGCCCAGATACTGACTGCCGCTCGCATGCACTCGCATGCGCTGGGTTCAATTGGGATCTATTGTGTCAAAGAACAAGCCACCACAGCAGGGGTGGCCAGATGGCCTAAGACAAAGCCGCGCAAAAACAGGTGATGCTTTTCGATATTGTTGGTCCTTTGTTTGGCGCCGCTGCCTGCTCCTGACGCCGCCAGCTTCGCCGATTGACTCTGATCCGGGTGATTGACCGTTCTATACAGATTATTGCTCTTTGTTGGCCTTGATTCGCCCCAGCAAGAGACCTGCCCACAATCCCCTCGTGGCTTCTTTCACATCTCCAGAATTCTTATTACTTCTTATTACTTCTTTCAGCCCGCCCTTCCCTCTTACCACTTGTTTCCAGATCTATACTTGGCCTTTTGCTTTGCCGACTTTTGTGCCCGGCTCTCTAAGCCTTTCTTTTACTGCGTTTCTTTGAGCCCCTATTGCTTTCGAGCCCCCATTTTGCTTTTGTTCTTCTATTCCCTTGTTAGCTCTCGCGTCTTCGTGATATTTCCTATAGATAAATGTCTTGGGATCGAGTGCTCCCCGCTCCGGCTGGTCTACATTATGATTCTACTCAAGTCAGACCCAGCGACCTCCTCGATCATAAGATCATGACAGACTCTCGCAAGGCCCATGATCAGTTCTTTCTCCCGGAGACCATCAAATATGCCGATATTCGTTCGAATGTGCCCCAGATGCACCAGCATTTGTCGCCGTACAGCCAACCAAAGAGCACATCCTCACTTAAACCCGGCTCAGTGGATTACAGAGACATCAAGCCGCAAGGCCCTATCATAACTACCAAGGATATATCTCGATCTTCGTCTTCTTCTGGATCCGGCTCTTCGAGCCCCACGAAATCTGTCAAGGAGAGAGACTCGTTCTGTCTCTGCCAGCCCGATCCAAAAGTCCCCCGTCCTCGAAATGGTAAGTCACTAATATCCACACCGCCGGAAGAGCATGGCAAGTGCTTTTTTAATTTATCAGATCTGGGGTAGATGATGTTTTTTGGACGCTCCAGAAAGATCCACCTTGAAATGAATTTCACTTACTAACAAAGACTTCTCGTAGCTTTCATCCTATATCGCCAGCACTACCAGGCCCAGGTCGTAGCTCACAACCCGGGAATGGCCAATCCTGATATATCAAAAATTATTGGAGGTCAATGGAGAAGCTTATCAGACGAAGAAAAAGCGAAATGGAGAGATCTAGCCGAGGTAAGATTTCCTTTCTTTTTGTCCGCTCGTCCTCACGCGAAGGGACCTTAGTTGACCAGATATTCAGGAAGAG
Source organism: Mycosphaerella populi pn0402 (assembly GCA_002153405.1). Taxonomy (NCBI): domain Eukaryota; kingdom Fungi; phylum Ascomycota; class Dothideomycetes; order Mycosphaerellales; family Mycosphaerellaceae; genus Mycosphaerella; species Mycosphaerella populi. The sequence goes on from MWPW01002150.1 coordinate 4,208, forward strand.
AAGATTCGACATAATCAACAATATCCTGGCTATCGATATCAACCCCGACGAAGTGGCCGAGACGGAGGCCCACGTAGCGCAGGCTCGGGTATCAACAACAATCCATCTGGCGGAACCCACTGCACTCGATGTGGCGGCCGATTTATGCATCCTCCTTCACCCGTGGCCCCATTCACGCCGTCTGTCTCACCCGAGTATCGGTCGCCCAAATTCTCAGGAGCCTCGCAGCCTAAGCCACGAATGATGTCGGCTTCGAGTGCGTGCGCCTTGGAAGTAGACGCGGATGAACCAAAGCTTTTTGATGCTCGAGCTGTACGAGATGGAACACTCTACCAAGATCGATCCCGATCTCGCCCTACAGAAGAGATTGGTGGCATATCTCCAGATATGAAACGCCGCCGTGTATCTGGTGGTACTATCAAACCGCCCCCATTGCCTATTCATCGAGACAGAAGCCCTGAGTCCACGTATCCGCACTCACACCCGCATTCTCCGTACGGTGCTCGACATGATATAACTCGAACCATGCTACCTATAGTTCACGCCCAGCGCCAAAATGGGCCCCCCAAGGGCAAACCCCATCCTGACCCTAGTCTGAAGCTCCCACCTCTCCAGGCCATGACGCCTGTTGTCAGCCCTATGATTTCACTGCCACCCCCGGATTCAAGTGTCGAGGCCACTGTAATGACGATTCCATTCCTGAACAAAATCAAAGTCCTCGCTAAGATCTCCCCACCTCTCACACCCTCATTCCACACAACTCCCCAGGCCCGTGGCCCAGTCATTGCCATCGAGGGCCAAGACCCTGAACTCGTTCAAATAGCCGTTAATTACCTCGAAAAGCTTCTCAAAAAAGCAGCGAGCTACCACGTCCGCATCTTCGAAGGCCCTACACTCCGCAAAATTCGCGATATTGACCGCGACTCCTACGGCCAAGCCGACACAACAGCCGAATACCTTAACAAGATCTCAGCATGGCACACCGTGTCCGAGAAAGTAATCAACTTTGTGAAAGTCGCCAAGAGGCCCACCCCAACTGAATCGCACTCCAGCCCGGAGGCAGACGCCAAACCTGCCGCGAGCCTCTCCCCTAATTCCCTTGTTGATCCAACTGGGGCCCTGACCATTAGATTTGGCACTCCACCACAATCCAGCGATTCTGGATCGGAAACCAGTGCACCCCCAGATACTGTTCCTGCTGCCTTGGTCCCTCGTTACCAGCTCACCACCGCAGACGCCTTCGCCTGCTCAACGCCGATCCATGACTCCTATAATCCGCTCGACCACTGGCAGTGGATGGCGTCGTTGTGGCGGACCTGTGTGGGACCTGATATCACTGTATATATTCGAGAGTGTTCGCGCGAGGAGTTAGCGTCGGTGGGTGGCAACCCGGTGGAGATTAGGTTGCAGGATGCAAGGACTATTATTTTGAGGAAAGTTACTGGGGCAGGGAGAGACTTGGAGGAGAAGTCGTTGAAGAGAGTTGGGTTTGAGATTGAGGACTTTTTAACGCAGTGATTATGGTAGCTGGGGAATTTGCATCCTGTTTGGGATGGTAATTCATATAGCTTGTAATTTGATGGGTTTCCATGTATGATGGCTTGGCTCTTTAGTATTGTAGTTACGTTGTGTCTTGAGATGCAGGAACCAATATATGTCTTATACGTGTATAGAACTTTCAAGTTGCTATACAAAATGACCAATTTCTTCACAAATTATTTTATTGAATTAATTCAGACGGTGTGTTCTTATATCCGCGGCGGGTATTAGGAAACGCACCTGCTGCCAGGTACAATACGTATGTCCAAATCGCTAAATTTGAACCTCTCCACATATTTACGCACACCCATGGACTGTTCCAATTCCGAAGTGCCCGAAACTTTACAGAATTCCAATACCCATGTCGCTAAATATAGCAAATTAAACCAGACTTTAAGCACCGTGTGATGAGAGAACCAACGTGTCTCTTGTACGTGTATAACACTTTCCATTTCCCATGGAAAATGATCAGGTCTTCAAAAATCATTAATTGAATTAATTTAGACTATGGGTTCGGAGATCTATGAGTTGGTCTGTGGGGAAGCGGGTACCTGCCATCCTTTGGGCCTTTTCACCTACCACTCCGCATCATACCACGTCGACTATTTCTCATTCGTCTCTTGCCACCTCGTAATCAAACTTATTTTCCTGGATTTTAAAAAATTTCACCGCGATGGAGACCTTCTGTTAGAGGATTTCTAGAAGAGTGCCTTCATCAAAAGTACCTTTCGCTGTGGGTCATGGATCCACCAGGGCGGTGAGTATTCTGCCACTCATCTAATATCGTGGGCTGCGTGGGCTGAAATGAACATTCTCGTTGTTTCAGTGTATGCCCTGGTCCATCAACATGACGTCCATGGGATCTCTAGAAGGGTCGATAGAGAATACATGGACAATGCAAAACTTGGTCGATTCTTCGATGCCCCAGTCCACGGCTTCATCGTTGCCAGCGGCTTCGGAGAGTGGCAAAGGCACTTCTGTCTCATCTATGTCCACGCCAGAGTTTGAAACAAGGATAGGCAAATTTGCAAGCATCGAGAGAGAATTTACAGATGATCTGCCACGATACATCCCTGTTGGCGTTCTGGGGAAGGAGCTGGCGTCCACGGAGGAATACATGTCCAGGCTTCAACTTCTATCTCAACATCATTGGATAGGCGTCTCTGCCTCTGATATTGTCATGGGTCTCCGCATATATGTCAATACAACCCTGACACACCGGTTAAATTTCCAGAGAAGCATAACTAGGCTCAGGGAGGCATTGAAATTTATCATGTCGAAGATGGATCCTTCCTCGGACGCGTGGGAAGGTTATCGGAATCCCCAAGAACAAAACAAAGACTCTATTCCGGCAGCAGAAGAGGAGTCTCTGTGGTATATATACAATACCCTCAAAAATCCTGCCCCTAATGCTGGCGCCATGAAAGATCCCTGGGCCAGGCGTGCCATGGAAGAAGTGCTCTCTGGCGGCGACTTTACAGAGTTCGGACTCAAGACGGACCTTTTCCCATACCAACGGAGGTCAGCTGCAATGATGATTCAGCGTGAGTCACAACCTGCGCTAATGTTGGACCCGAGGCTCCAAACCCTTAAAACGCCGCTGGGACTTCCATATTACTATGACAAGGAAGAAGGCTGCATCTTCCGAGAGAAAGCCGTATATTCGGAGGCGTGTGGAGGTATGTTTGCAAACTGGTTCTGTATCGAACACGACATTGAAAAAGTACTAATTAGAATTTGCCCTTAAGGTATTCTAGCGGAGACTATGGGAGGTGGGAAAACTCTCATATCCCTCGCAGTTATTTGGGCGACGCGCGGACATGTTCCAAAAATCCCAATTCAATACCAGTCCCCCCAAGATAATCCTAACTCAATACCAGTCCGTGAGAAGACTGGATCACTCCTGCAAATGGCCGCAGCCGCAGCTGGTCGGCATTCTAAACCCTGGAAAAGCTTCTTCCTGGATAAAAAGCAACAAGATGATCTGATATACAAACGATGTATCGAAGCTTGTGAGTTCAATGCAGGCTCGTATGAGATTCCACCGCCACCATCAAGATATCAAGGTCGACACGGTACCTCGTACCCTCGGCCGCCGGCTAAGCGCATTCGCCTTTGTTCAGGAACGCTTGCTATCGTGCCTAAGAACTTGGTAGATCACTGGGAAAGTGAAATCGCGAAACACACGGAAGGTCTTAAAGTTCTTGTTCTGCGGAATAGCAATCAAAAGACGCCATCCGCGAGTGATCTGTTGGACTATGACATCGTGCTATTTGATCGACAGAGATTCGAAAAAGAAGCGGGAGAGCCCCGGCATAGCCTAAATTTCAAGTGGAATCAAATTGACTCGCCTCTTACCGAGCTCCATTGGCTACGTGTTATCGTGGATGAAGGTCATAATGTAGCTGGAAATGGGGGGAAGACGAAAATGGGCCACTTACTTGGCAAGCTTCATATTGAGCGACGATGGGTTATTTCAGGAACACCATCTGTGGGTCTATACGGTGTTGAAATTAGCCTTGCCTCTCAAGAAGCGGGCAAGATAGAAGGAAAATCGCCTGAAAAAGCTACCGCGGCTGCTCTCAACGCACGAAATAAAACCGGAAGCGCGATCAACAATGAGATGAAGACCCTCAATCAGCTCCGGGGAATTGTGATTGATTTTCTTGATTTGAAACCTTGGTCAAATTCGAAGGGAGACGATCCCGCAGACTGGACTAGATATATGAAACCAATTGGAGAAGATGGAAATCGTCGCAAAAGCCTCGCTATTCGTGCTACTCTTCAAGGGCTGGTAGTTCGTCACCAGCTTGACGTTGTGCACCAAGAAAACATTCTCCCTCCACTTTACAACAAACCTGTCTATCTTGAGCCAACCTTCTACGATAAATTATCAATCAATCTCTTCATCTTTGGCCTGGCTGTTAACGCGATCACATCCGAGCGACAAGGAAAAGACTACATGTTCGATTCAAGCAACCGCAAGGACCTCAATTTGTTGATATCTAATTTGCGCCAGGCTGGTTTCTGGTGGGTAGGCTCTAATGTTAACCTGGAAGACTCAATCGATCATGCCACGAAGTACATGGACAAAAATTTGAGCAGAATGGCACAGGCAGATATCGACAAGCTCAAACAAGGAATGGAAATCGCGCATCGAGCTCTGGGTTCGTCCGGTTGGAACCATTTTAAACATATGCAAGAACTGGGAGTCCATCTTTTGAATTTTCCCAGAGACCACCAATCTCATTGGGCATTGAGTCCTGACGGCGCAGATGACAACCCACTTCTAATCGGCATCACACAAGCACGCCGTGCACAGCAGCATGTGACTCAAAATTTGCGATCTCTTGACCCAGCTGAAGGCCTTTCGGGGCGTGGGATTAATGTACGCAAGGAACTTTCAGAACGCGATACAAAGACCAAACCTAGGAAGGCCAGTTCTGAGTCTTCAAATATCCCCGCGACTGTAGATCAACTACACCACAGCCCGAAACCGTCAACATTCAAGTCCCCTAAGAAGACATTTGATCACAATTTCTTTCGAGCGCTTCCCGAGGAATCGCCACTTATGAACACCCAATTCGTGGCCACTGCTTCTGCGAAATTAACATACCTGCTGGATCAGGTAATCAAATACCAGGAGTCAGAAAAGATAATTATCTTCTACGAAAATGACAATACAGCGTATTGGATTGCAGAAGGCCTAGAAGTGCTAGGTATCGAGTTCCGTATCTATGCCAGCTCGCTGAAACCTGGACAACGGACAGAATATCTCAGACTTTTCCGCGAGACGGACAAAATCCGTGTTCTCCTGATGAGCCTCAGCCAGGCCGCCCATGGACTTCATATCGCGCAGGCCTCACGCGTGTACATCGTCAATCCAATCTGGCAACCCACCATCGAAAGTCAGGCCATCAAACGTGCTCATCGTATTGGACAGACGCGCCCGGTCTATGTTGAGACCCTCGTGTTGCGTGATACCCTAGAACATCGCATGCTATTACGTCGGAAGGAAATGACCGAAGCCGAAATGCAGAATGCGGAGAAGAGCTTAGTAGATGATAACACGATGAGCGATATCATCCAGAATGAGCCCTTCCTGCATATGTCACAAGAATTTAAAACGGGCGCTGCGTATCTAGAACATCAGACAGGGTTCTTTGATCGCCACCGCTTGCCCATTCCTGACGATGAGGAAGTACCGGCGCAAGGTCTTGGAACCAGTAAACGTGCTATTTCCAGCGCGTCCGGTGCGGATACAGCAGAAGACACGTCTCCAAGGCCCAAGAAGCGGAAGGGCATAGGATTCGCTGATAACGTGCAGGTCTTTCAGCCCCAAGAGACGCCTGAAGAGCCCCTGTTAGATATTCCCAGGACTCCAGTTAGAGTTACCTTCCCGACATCGCCATTGCCATCAACATCCTCATCAATGGGGCACTCATCTCCTCCCCAAACCGACCTCGCCTCAAGAGAGAAGCGTGTGTCGATATTTGGCCCATGAAAACGCCTCCCCTGTTTCTTAATATCGTTCTTCTTAGCGTGGCGCTGGCAGAAATTTCACGACTGGAGTGATCATCAGATTTATAGTATAATAGAGTCGATAATGACATGATATAACTACTTCAGAGCTTGGAGTAGGAGATTGTAGATCAGTGTAATATTAAAATTGAAAATAGACTGATATGAAACTATTTTTGATTTGAAAGTTGCTGTATATGCCTTTGTACTTGCCTATGGTGCATCTGGATCAGGATTGTTCCCCCATTTCCGAGTCTTGATGCCGCTAACAGAACCCTCATTACCAGTCGGCTCTAACGCTAGCACAGTGATGCTGTTACCTTGCTCCTTAAGATAGCAACCCGGCAGGTAAAGGGTTTGCTGGGGACCTACAGTCCAGTAACGGCCTAGATTCACACCATTGACCCAGACACCGCCCTTGACCCATCCAGGAAGCTCTAGGAAAGTATCCCCAGTCTGCTTGACATCGAAAGAGCCAGAAAAGAAGATGGGACCGACACCAGAGGATGGTTTGGGCGCAGACCCAGATGTACTTGGGGGTGTGCTCAAAGGAAGAGAATACAGTTCCCAGTCTTCAAGAACCTGATCATCGACAGTGACATTGCCCACGATTCCTCGGCGCTGGTCAGGGATCTGTGGGCCGTAGTTCACTCGTCCCATATTCTCAATGAGGATGTCCAAGACGTCGTGTTCCTTCAACCCTACAGTGACAGTGCTTGGTGCTTGATATGTGTTGTCGATAACACCCACGCGGTGCCCATTCACATAAACCATAACTCGATCTCGAGGGGCATCGCCGGTCTTGAGGGTGCCGTTGACGGCCGAAGTGGTGACGTGACGATAAAGAATGAAGCCAGTTGACTGACCCACTGCTTCCATGTTAACTGGGGATTTCTTGTTGATTGCCTTTGGAAGAGCATCAAAGAGAGCCACCGTGGGCTTGAGCGAGATTGGCGGAATTTCAATGTATGGTTCATTTGCTGGCACTGATGGGATTCCGTCCTTGCCGGCGTAGTCGATGATTGTTTGGCGAATCGCATCGTAGATCTCATTTGTGCGACCACTTTCATCCAGAGGAGCACCATAGTCGTAGCTAGTAGTGATGGGCTGCAAAGCATTGGACCAGTCCGCTCCATTCTGGAATCCCCAATTTGTGCCGCCGTGGAACATGTAGATGCTGAATGAGCCGTTGTTGTTTAGGATCCACTTGAGGTCAGACTGAACTTTCTGTATGTCTTGAGAATTTCCCTCATCAGTTTGGTGGGTGTTGTTACTGGCCCATTGATCTAGCCAGGTCACATAGTACTCTCCGTCCAGTTGAGGACCAAGGCTGCTTGGCTCGGTCACGTACTTGTTACGAGCACTGAATCCAACCTTTGGGTCACCATCACTTTCAGCAAGAGCACCAGGGATCTGACCTCCCTCTAGCATAGATTGCTGCCCACCATCATTGGTGTAGAGTGGGACCCCAAAGGCCTTTTTGAACATGTCTCGCAGCTCTCCAATGTACTCGTGATTGTTATCGTAGGAGCCATATTCGTTCTCAACTTGAACCATTAGCACAGGACCGCCTTTCGTGACCATCAAACTCTCGAGGTCCTTAGAGAGGTTATCAATATAAGATTGAGTAGCATCCATGAAAGCTTTGTTATTGGATCGAACAACCATCCCCGGAACCTCGCTCAGCCATGCCGGAAAGCCTCCCCACTCATGCTCGCCGCAAATATAAGGGCCCGGCCGAAGAACAACATTCAAGTCCTGCTCCTGGGCAGTCTTGAAATATTTGGCAATGTCATTGTTGCCGGTTGAGTCCCAGTGTCCTGGAGTAGGCTCAAGCTGGTCCCAGTATACATAGGAGAAGATGGTGTTCAGACCCATTGCACGCGCTTTGCCCAGGCGATCAGCCCAGAGTTCATGTGGAATGCGCTGTGGATCCATCTGTCCGCCGATTATTTGAAATGGCTTTCCATGTAGCAGGAATGTTGTGTTATCCCAGCCGAACGGCTCAACAGCCTGGGAAGCTGATAGCATGCCCAGGGCAAGGAGAAGAGATTTGAGCACCATTGTCGGGCGTGGTTGAATGAAGGATCCGCAACAATTACCATTACAACTACAATCACAATTACGATGCAAATGATGTTGATTTAACAGTTTCCGGAGCAGAATTGCTCAGACCTCCTCGCTAAGATCCAATTGTAGAATGTTCTTGACGATCGTGAAGGTCCGCAACTTTATCGCACAGACGCGGAGCCCTGGTTGGCTCGGTTGGAAGCGGTTCCTGATACTGTGATATCAACCCCTCACTCTTGAGTGGGGGGCAGCATTGCTTGAATGTTACTGTGACAATGGTTTTTTCGTATTTGGCTAATTACCTCAATAGGACGCCGAAATCCCCCATACTGGGATTTCTATCAGATCGGGTTTCTAGACTGAATATCCCCACGTGGCGGGGGCGCCTAATCCTGTGGAAAACGAAGGGACAGCAAAAGATGACACCGTACCTGATTGATTGCGAGATGTCAAGTGAGTTATTTTGCTCAGATTGGAGCTGGCGTGCTTGTGCTTTGATACCCGGGGCAAATATATGATCTCTTGACGGCATAAAACTGAAACATAATATTAGTCATGTGACTTATAGCCGCTTCGTACCGACCAGTGTCAAATATCGACGTTATGAATGTCATTGAATGGAATCTCATTATAAAAATATAGATGATAAGAATATTCAGGCGGAGTTGGAAAATATGATCGCATGTATCATCGATCTCTAATGCCGAGTGGGAATTGACTATGCACTCAGCTCATTACAAGTCCTCAGGGAAACCGAAGTGACAAGCGAGTGGTATCAGCGACAAAATCGCACAGCCAGGGTCTAATATTGAGATCTGAGAAAGAGAGAAATCAAGAAAAATTGCCACGGAGCTGGTCGAATTCTATGGTCCACTCATAAATGTTGCGCCTTTTCTAATTTCTCTGGCTAGATGTACAATCTCCAAATCAAGAGATGCTTGACTAAATGAGTCGGAGATCGGGGATGACGCCTTTGAGATATCAGAATCACCTGCCGGAATATGAAGCAACATGGTGACACGTGAGAATTGTTCCTGGATCCATTCCAATTGCCCCGGCCTCAGAAAGCCAGCCATAAGTTGGGTATCGCCCTCTGAGAACAGGGTCAACAAGCGACTCAGAGGGCTCATGATGTGCCATGGCCCTTGGGCAAGAATATGACACCTGTATTCATCTGCCGAGGCTCTTGCCGTTTGGCCATCCTCCTGGAGGGGTTTGTAACCCGCGACCGGTGAATGATAACTTGGCAATAATATCCCTGTTTCGCTAAAGTCGGTAAGACTCATCGGCTCGGCTCGGTTGCCAAGATAGAATGGTACGCTATAGCAGACTGAATCCACCAGTTCCCGCAAGGGCAGCGTGTACTCAACTGGATAATCCCTTATTTCGATAGCATTATTCCAAACTTCGAGTTGCACTTCTCCAGAGATTACAAGGGAGCCGATAATAATTCGTAGAAGCAACAAGCGTTGGATCCGCCATAGGTTCCAGATATTTGCAATTTGGCAGGTAGGGTAGATTTCGCAGACAGATTGATATGTAGGAATCGCAGTGTCAATTTCGTGTCCACTTCTAAGCTTTATTGGGCGCCAATGGCTCGGTAGACTGTTCGCCCAGGTCAAAAGCTGTTCTTCCAGGATTTCTGCCTCAATTTTCCAATCCCTTGAGGCATGCGGCGAGGATACAGAGAAATCATCCCGTGTAATGAACTGTATATAGCTGGCTTGTAATTCAGCGACAGCTGCTCCTATGGAATCAAGTCTCGAGCTGGGATTATTCACTGGGGATGTCAGGCCTTTGTCTGCATGCCAACAGTCCTCGGTTATTCGCAGTGGCTTCTCTTGACGTAACGCGGAACATATTTCATTGTGAACGATAAAATTTCGAAGGAAAGGGGTCATTGTTTGGTTGGGGTGCTCGGTATCCATGAAAGGAAGCAAAGACAATGCACCATCATGGTGCACGGGTGTTCCGGAGCGAGAATCATAGATCGCCGCGACGGTTTCGTACCAATGTAGCGAAAGCACAGCCATTACTGTTTCTGGCTTTCCTAATGAGCTTTGATCCTTGATAGTGCTCCGTAGACACTTGATCGCTTGGGAATATTTCTGTCGGGTCGATTTAATCGGCTCACGTCGCCATAGTGACAAAACCTCTGAAGCCAAGGCGGACACACCCAGTACAAGAGGCGAGTCCTGTGGCTGCGATAAGTATACTGGAACAAGCACCTCATAGAAGCCACGTGCGGACCTCATCTCCCGACCCGTTAAGGCATAATACTGGAGAAAGAATGATACAGAGGTATCAGGGGCAGACAACGACCAACGGCTTGAAACATGAGTTTCCTGAGGAGGAGTTGGGGTCCTTGTACCTTCGGTGTAGAACTTGTGATTTTGGCTTTTGAACTTTAGACTACTAGTCTTTGGCTGGTAACTGCATTGGAATTTCAGACGCTGACACGACCAGCATTTGGGTTTCCCTTCGTCGCATTTGACACGCCGTTCCTTGCAGGTAACACATCCTTTAGACCGCCCATGATTAACCATATTGACAGGAGTGTCGCCGATAAGGGACATTCATTTGCGAGAAGTGGCGCGTAAGCGAGATCATATGGAGTTTCCGAGTTCCGAGTTCCGTGCTTGGCAGAGGACATAGGGAAGATCCGATGGGGGCGAGAAACTGGGAGGTTAGACGCCCCACGATGAAGCAGCCACCAATGAGAGGGCTCCGTCGCAAACCACGCCCCCGTTATGGGTTAGTGCGGCGCTGGTCGGGTTTGGCTCAGCCTTGAGTAGTCGGATCTACATGGAGATCGCCCTTGGGCCAGAGTGGACTTTGGTATTGGCGCACGAATCGTTAGCCACCATCGCAATCCTTGAACACGATAGTCACAATTCATAATGGCATAACTAATCATAATTAGCTCTAAATAAAGAAAACACGACTGAATAAACTGATGCCTTGAGCAGGTTACATGGGGGCAGGAGAAGAGGTGATATAAGTAGAAATAGCTTGGGTAGGCTGATAGAGACCAAAAAAAAAAAGAAAAAAATTAACAATCCAAGTTACACCAAGAAGCAACAACCAAAAATACAATCTAGGTGCAGGTCTCTTATTATCAATCAAGGCCATGAAGATCTCGAACTACGCATGCCCTCTGTTGGCGGCAACCGTCCACTACGGCTGCGCGATGGCGGCTACCAACACAACCGACAGCAACCCGACCTTTTCGCTGAGCACAGACTCGGCGTTCAATTTTCAATACCTCATTGCCCTTGGAAATGCTCTCACGGGAGGCTCTGACATTGGCCCTGTTCTTGGCGCCGCCAAAAATATCAAAGCTGGAGACATGGTATCTTACAGCCATGAATTCCACAAACTCGCCAACAAAACCAAGGCAGAGGCTGAGGATCCAGAGAATGCTTACGATCCAACAAACGTTAGAGACACTTGGTTCTCAGCATCTCACTACTTTCGTCGCGCAGATTTTTATCTTCACGGCAATTGGAGCAACCCCCTAGTCGAAAGTCTCTGGGAGGAACAGACTGCAGCGTTTGATAAGGCCTTGGCTGCTTTGCCGGCTCCTGGTAAACGGGTTCGAATTCCAGCTACAGAAGGAAATTTCACAATTGAAGCTATCTGGTACAGTGTGCCTGGAAGTGAAGGCCACAAATTGCCAACATTAGTGATTGGTAATGGATTCGATGCCGCGCAAGAAGACTCATACCACTACTTTGTCGCCCTAGCCCTCGCTCGAGGCTGGAACTGCATTACTTACGAAGGCCCAGGTCAACCGACTGTGCGTCGAGACCAGAACTTGGGCTTCATCCCAAAGTGGGAAACCGTCGTCACGCCAGTGGTGGATTATGTTCTCTCAAACCATTCAAGTGACGTCGACCAGGATCGGCTAGTCCTCCTCGGAAACTCCTTTGGCGGCTATCTGGCTGCTCGTGCCATGGCTTTTGAGCATCGATTATCTGCGGCTATTCTAATTGATGGTGTATGGGACTTCTACGATGCCGTCACTGGTCAGATTTCATCCCAGCTGAAAGCTTTGTACGAGGCAGGCAACTACACAGAATTTGACCATAAAATTATATCTCTGCGCCAAGCCGGAAAACTCCCTACCAATGCTGCCTGGGGGTTAGACCAGGGTCTGTGGTCTTTCAACACTCACTCGCCCACCGACTTTTTCAACCAGAGCAAGAAATATCGGTTGGAGGATGTTGTCGACAAGATCAAGGCTCCTATATTTGTTGGTGATGCTGAGTTCGATAACTTCTGTCCAGGACAGCCCCAGAAGGTCAAGGATGCACTGGGAGATATTGCAACTCTGCATCACTTTTCTGGAGTTGCTGGATATCATTGCCAGACTGCTGCGCTGCAAGAAATGACGAGGGTTATATTCGCGTGGTTGAACAAGACTCTGCCGAAAGCGTAACGAGCAGCAGCATTATCTCTAGGCCAATTATTCCGCATATTCTCAACTTTAGAGATATTAATTCAGTCGATGGCCGGTAGTTTGAAGCTCTCAACATGCTCATACAGTCACTTGTTGGCGCTTGTCGATGGGCGGATGTGTCCTTCATTTCAATTTTTTTTCTCCCCCTTCATTCTTATTATTATTTTAAAGATAAACCAAGGTCGAGGCCTCTGAAATAGATCTCAAAATCAATTATTTGTGAATACAGCTTCCTTGGTAGAAGCAATGCTAGTGACATTTAAACAGAGGAAGATAGCCGCTTACTCAGCGGCTTTACGCTGCAGAGCCTCCGATTCAGAGGGCGCCCCTGCCAGGCTGCCAGTTGTAGCCTGTTACCCTCGAGCCCCCAGGATGACAGATTGACAGATGTGCCGTGCTTCTGGGCTCTCATGGACCGTGGACCCCACCTTTCTCATCTGGCAGTGAGTTGTTATTAGATGCAATGGTTCAGCTGTTCGTTGTTTGGCAAAACACCGAGTTCTTTCCGCTCTCTTTCCACTCCATCTACTACTTCCCCAGGCTCTTCATACTCACATTTTTCCACATAAATCCGCCAGCATGACAGTGTCGCAATCCCGAGCGCTTTACCTGACCGCCACGGCATTTGCCACGTTATTTGTCGGGTTTGGAGTCAACGCCGTCATCCGCCCCGACCATGCTCTGACATTCTTTGAGCTCAAACCCCCCTCGGCCCCTGCCGACCACCGTCTCGTCAACAGCCTCATGGCAGTATATGGCGTTCGAGATATATTTATGGGCCTAGCCATTTATGCGGCAACATTTTCGGGCACTGCCAGATCTCTTGGGTGGATATTAATTTCTGCTAGCGCAGTCGCGTTTGCAGACGGCGCTGTATGCTGGACGCATGGACAGGGCCAATGGTCTCACTGGAGTTATGCGCCAATTGTTACTGTGGTGGGGTCTCTACTATTAGGCGTATTCGATTGAGCTTAAGGGATGGTCTGAACATGCTGTGCCATTTTGTGCAAATGCATCAAAAGTCGATATGAACAGCGAACGGAGTTTTGTCTCAATGTCTCTCTTGACGAATTAAAAATGTAACACTCCTGTCATTTCCATGAAGTTGATAGAGTAAACAATGGCTGGAGTAGATATTTCACCCTTTGAGCCTATCGCCGAGTTCTCATCCGACATGCTTGGTCCCGAGTGAGGACTGTCTGTTTCTGTAGGTACCTAAAATAGCCTTTATCTAGGATTCTATGGACTAATACAGAAATATTTTAATGCTCATATGTCGCTTTTAGTCCTGTAAAAGCAGTACCAGTAAGAGCATTTTAGATGAGGAAGTTTCAAATGCAATCTCTTACCCTTGTTTTGATTTTGGCCTGCTTCCAAAATGCCATTATGGAAAATTTCAGAAGTGTTTCAAGAGCATTCAGGACTCTTCCATAGCCTAGTGTAATTGAAAGGCGGTTATTGTGGAGCCTTTATGTCTGATTTCTTAGTACGTGGATAGTGCCTTATAAGTTGAGCTATGGAGACTCAATCATAGTGTCACCTAATCGTGAAAATCCAAATCGACCTTCCCTTATTGACACACAAGTAAGAGGTCAAATAGTATATCTGGTGCAGTTGCTACTCTTAATTAACCTCAAGAACCAGTCTACTCTTGAAGTAATTGAATTTGTTATAAAACATAAGCTCATCACAGAGTCAACCGCCTACATGCCTCCAAGTTTGTATCCAAACAATAATCCACCTGACGATCCACCTCATGATCCAAATTTAGACATAACTCTATTTAATCATGCTATGAGAAACAGAATCCGGAAAGGATTGAAGGAACGACTTGTTGACGCTGTTCCTTTAGGCTGGGAGCGTGACCCTCCAGAACCTCGGGAATCGCTTCGTCAACGAGGCGCTCGGTTATCCCAGTGGATATCTGATGCTGGTGCACCGGAATGCCCCATCCGACAAAGAGTCATGAGTGTAGAGGAGCTATTGCACTATGCACCGGATATGGAGTTGAGTGAGAATTGTACACTACTGTACGGCATGATCATGCAAGATTTACTTCTGCCAGCAGAGGCCGAAAGGCCAGGGCCCTCTGACTTTTCATACGAGTTTCTGACGTTTTCTGAAGAAACCTACCGACATCTACAGTTGGACGAGAATGCGTTGAATGTATGGAGTGGGTATGTTGCACCAAACTTGATCGCCATAAACGACGTACAGCGCTCAACACGAAGGTATTTTCCATATGCCTCCGAAATTGGATTAGCTTTATATAATTCTTTTTATGGCTCGCTTGACGGACTGAGATATATCTTTGTCAATGATGTCCGGAACCCACAGACCCATCAGTACATCACAAAAGATTTGATGGAGGTATGGCCGATTGCCCAACCACAAACTTTTGATTATGGAACGCAAGAATACGAAGAAATATTGGGTACTCGTATGGGCAGAATAGTGGCATATATGGTGCTGGGTGCCTTTGTGAGAGGCTCGCATCGTATTACACAAGTGACTGTTTATTGCAGTGATCGCATTCGTGAGAAGCTTGACCTGCGTTTTGATATTGATGCACTGGTAAGCGAGAATTGAACAGGTTCGTCTAAGAACACCCCGGAAGTAGGCCTCAGCATCGGCAACTCGAGCTGACCTAGAACATCCCTGGGTTCCAAGGTTGGGTTATACGCACCATTACCGCGAAAATACATGACTGTTTCCGTAGCGCCTTAAGATGCACCCAAATGTAAATTCATCATCATCTTATGATGAATATAATCCTCGGGCTAAATATTAATTCAAACCGAAAATTTAAAACTTAAAAGACATCGAATTCTAAGATAAACTCATTTTGTTCCATTATATATCATAATTTGGACCTTCGGTAGTATTTTTTTTTTTTTTTTGTTTTTTTAAAAAAAGGTCACTGGCAGTTTGATGCAACTTTTTGCAATACGCCATGTAGTTCGATCTATTTCCCTATGGTAGAATCTTTAAACGCCGTAAAAAGTGATTCCTATATTCGTTTCTAGTTCACGCTGTCAAGTGATCTATATTCCGGCTGCCTTGCTTTTGCCATCGTATTTATTCCAGCTCGATAGTGCCAGGTGGCTTGGAAGTTCTAAAGAAAAGGAAGTTAGTTGAATACTAGAAAGACTGATGGAATGAACTTACAAATCATAGACAACACGGGCCACACCCTCGACCTGGTTACAGATAGTGCGCGAGACATTCTGTACAAAGTAAATTAGCAAGTAGAAAAGGCGATATTTCGCTTCAGAGAGGGTAGACATCTCAATGGTGACTCTTTGATGCAAGACCCAGTCATCCAATTATCTAGCAAGGATGGGGAGAACTCGAAGTGAACCGAAACCTGACTTACCGCAAGGAACTTGTTATCAAAGTCAAACACCTCGGCGCTCATGAAATCTTTAGTGCGAACAGCACGGAGGATGATGATGTAGCCCCAAACTCGCTGATCACCGAAAACACCAACACTACGGTTAGTGTCCAGACCAGCGAACGCCTGGGAAATCTCGTCGTAAAGACCAGCCTCCCTGATCATAGAAATAAAGATGTTGTCAGCCTGGCGAGCAATCTCGACCCGCTCTTTCGTAACATCGCCGAGAATACGAATGGCAATGCCAGGACCGGGGAAGGGGTGTCGGCCAACAAGAGACTCGTGAATGCCGAGTTGTCGACCAATAGCCCTCACTTCATCCTTGAACAAAAGTCGTAAAGGCTCAATAAGGCGCAAGCCTTGGCCATTCATCATACGCTCAGGCAGGCCGCCAACATTGTGGTGAGTCTTGATAGTGGCCGAAGGTCCACGGAAGCTCAAAGACTCAATAACATCGGGGTAAAGAGTTCCCTGCAAGAACCACTCCACCTTTCCACTGTTGGGGGTGTGCTCTGCTTCTTGCTCGATCCTGATCGCCTCTTTCTCGAACAGATCGATGAAACTTGATCCAATGATCTTCCGCTTCTTCTCGGGATCGGCGACACCGGCAAGACGACTCAAAAACAGCTCGCCAGCATCGACGACAGTGAGATCAATTTTGAGGTGTTCTCCAAGCGTTTCCTTGACTTGTTCAGCCTCGTTGAGACGCATACATCCAGTGTCAATAAGGATAGCCTTGAAGCGGTCACCGATAGCCTCACGCATAAGGGCAGCTCCGACAGTGCTGTCCACACCACCGCTAACAGCGCCAAGGACGAGTGCTTTATCACCAACCAAGTCACGGATGCGAGCGATCTCAAGTGGGACGAAGTCGCCCATCTTCCAGTTCGCCTTGGCTCCACAGATATCGACACTGAAGTTGCGGAGAATCTCAGTTCCTTGAGGGGTCTTGATTCGAATGTCAGCTGGGGGTCTAGTGGAATATATTGGGGCTTACGAACGTGTTCGAGTTCAGGGTGAAACTGGACACCTAATCGCTTCGTGTTAATAAATTGCTTTTCAGACTGAAGATAGTCCGGTGGAAAACACACCAAAAATAGGCTTTCCCTCATGAGCAATGCCGGCGTATTCGGAGTTTTTGGTAGCACCAACAACCACAAAGCCCTAGTGTAGTTAGTGGAAATGGTCATGCACGAAAGATCGACGTTCTCACCTCAGGTAAGCTGACTAGCTTATCAAAATGAGACATGAAGACAGAAATCTGATCTCCCAAGCCAGCGAAGAGCCGGTCGACATTACTGTTGACCTTAGTGATTGTGACATCGGCGTGGCCGTACTCTGGTCAGGGAAAGCACCACAGATTAATTTTGGCTCTTCATAGTTTTTCAAAGCAAAGTTTCGGAGACCACGAACCTCGTGCTTGTCCACGTGCAACATTCTTCGAGTCAATTCGCCAAGCGATCTCCTGGCATCCATAGCTAATGAGATCTTAGTAAGACACCTAAGTCGATGTGAAAACTGATCCTTACCAGATACCACTTCATCTTTTGTGTTAGCCCAAGAATTTTTGATCAGGATTAATTGGAATCAAACTCACAGAATAGGTACATTCAAGTCGAATACGGCGGGGGGGTCAACATCTACATAAATGAGTAAAGGCAACAGAGAGCTGCGAAAAAAAAAAGGACTTACGGGGCGATCCCTCATCGTAGACGGAAGAAGGGCCTAGCTACTTGGTCAGTCCATCTTGTGAACAATGCGTTAAAGAGTTTCGTTATACCTCCAGAGAAAATAATTCCCTTCGGCTTCCATGTCAGATCCGCTATCTTAGTAGTACATGGAAGCAGCTCGGCAAAAACACCGAGAGCTCGGAGACGACGGAGAATAAGATGACTTGTTTGAGACTTTGACAAGAGTCAGCATCTGGTATATGAAGGGTCTGAGAGACAGGCAACGGAGATGGAGATCTATCATCTGAGAAGGCCGGAGGAATGGGGTTGTCGATGTTCACATACGCCAAAATCGAGAACGAGGATGGTCTAGAGAGCCAATTGTTAGCCAATATATTCTTTTTAAGATCATGATCTGCTCCAACCGCTCGATCAATCCAAGTGATTGATCGCATGGCCGCGGGGGGTGGGGGATGAGTCAAAGTTGACATTCGAGCCTCTGGAAGACTATGAGAGTACATACATCAAAGTTGTTGTGAGGCGCTTCAGCCTCGACGTTGGTACTCATTTTTATTGTGGGTTCAGCGGCGCAATCGAGAGGATTTGCTATGAATGCGAAGCCCAAAAAGTTTGTAAGTATCAGAGTCTAGAGAAAAAAAGTTTGGTACAATAGCACCGCCTTTGAAGCCGCCTCCTGATTTGGTAAGTGGGTCACTACAGTGAGGATGCCATTTTCGGATAACTGAGAGATAATAAGGGACAGTTTTTGCCGGCAGACTCATTTGGTACCAGCTGGAGATATTATATACATCTTTTTTTCTTTCAATTTTGAGTCCAGGTCATCTTGGCATAGAGCATACTTCATGAACTTTGCGCCATGGCAGTATGCATTGGCAGAAAATGGCGGTCAATAGAGGGGTCACCCGCGTATGACACATCGCCGCAAAAATCTGTGATCGATCTGCGGGGCTGCATTTAGATTTTAGCAATTTTGGCTTGACTTAGTAAATTCAATTAGCCAACATTTTATTGGAAATTAATGAAAGCAGCCCGTTTTATCTCGGATTTCCATTGTAATTATGCATATTTACTCTTCTTTAATGTTACCACAAGGACCTTTGCGTCTGAACTACCCTCCAAGATTCGCCACGAATTCACAGGCGGATAGCAACCTAACTTGGTGTCATAAACATTACGTTGGAAACCGCGGCTGGTCCGTATGTGAAGTATTCAAATAGTTTACAATTAGCAGATGCCTTAATTAGTACAGTATAAGACATTTCTTCCCTCTCCTAGACGGAGAAGGAAAAAAAATTAAGCAAGGTAGATTGGGGGGGGGTTAAGTCAAACCTTGGAATATAACTAGTCTACAACTTGACTCATGATTTTTCAAACTTACAACACCTCCAAGCTCAACTAAGAAACGTAACATAAGTTGACTTCAAGGCATGCGATTAGCCGTATTGTTTTATTAGAAACCACCAGTAGTACTACTAGTATTATCGATCACTTTGAAGTTTGGACTATAGCCTACCTAGGTACGATTGATGTCAAGATAATCAAATCATGGAAGGGAACTACAATGCGTTGTTGGAACACTCGTGGACTCATCCGACGAGGACCCAGAGAGGCTGAGGTGCGTATTAAATAAACAATGTCTTTTGGTGTTCTAGATATGGTTACCTGACTTTAGTCTTTATGACTGATCGATAACTAGCCCGATCCAACTAGAACGAGAAGCTTTCACCTATACTATGAATCATCGATAATTAATGAGATCTATTGAAACCCCTGGGAATGAATAGGGGTTTGACTGGGAGTAAATGGCTCTTTAGGAGAAGTAGGATGTATACTACTCCTTACTTTTCTAAATGGAAAGCGCGTTGCATTGTCTTGATCGGACTCCCGAGTCCTGGACATTGGAGGCCCACACTGTCGGCCGCCGCGTTACTTCAATCAGGAAAATCTGTTGATTGATAATCTTGATCGCCCCACAATTTGCTCCGCTGAAGGTTGAAAGAAGCATTACGAGCGATAATGTATCACTCGTAGTGAAATAATCTGCTCACATTGAACTTACCTAGATTCCTATTCAGTCCCAAAGGTTCTGGAGCAAGTAAAAGTAATTGTGGCCAGAATCAGATTCCCTCGCCAATACTCGGACGTCTAGAACTATTTAATATCCTCTTGCTCAATATCATATCAAATCGTTCCAGAATTTTGAATCAAAATAGAAGCACAGAAATCCTGGGTTTCTGCGCCAGGTAGACCTCACGAGTACTTGGATGGCATCATTGAATCACCATTGCCTGTTCGTTGATGGTATCACTGGCACGAGTCTATAGTAGGCTGCGTGGTCAGTAACCGGAAAATTTTATGATTTATTATTGTTGTACACTGGCTAATTGAGGTTTCAGGACCTGGTGTGTATGCTTACTAGTTCTACCATGGCTGACTTTTTGAAGAACCATTCATGGGTAATTGTCAGTATGTCACTTGTTCGGCTATTTGCCTACATTGTCTTTCAAATATGGCTGTCAAAAGACCACTTTATCATGGCCGTATTTTATCTCGCCAGTGCATATGGCGCTATTGCGCCCCTACTGAGCGGATGGCTAAACTTGGTATGCGGCGGGAACAAGCATTTACGTGCGCAAGGAACGTCTCATGATATCGATCGGATAGTGAGACTTCACCAAGCCATGTAGCTTTGTGATTATTTCTGACTATTCTCTTTTTCTGTTTAATGCGGCCGAGACCCCGGCCCAGCAATATTTGTTCCCAACTAGCGAAGCCCCTCGATTCCAAAGAACACACGCCAATATCTTTCGGATTGTTTGGATGGGTCTGTTAAATGTTTGGCGTGGCGCTGTATTACCCCTGCTCGGAAGGCGGGCAAGGGGCCTTTATTTGAATTCCAGCAGCCATTGATGACGTGCCTGGGGCGAACTTCTGCAGGTGCAGAACCTTTATCACAAATATCCACAAACACTGTAGCTACTTTCCCGATCAATTCAATGGAAGCTGGGCAAAGAACGTGGCATTTGTCGTTGGCAGTCGAGTGGGCCATGAAGAACGCCGGCTGGTATTTTCCTTGTGGTAGTCAGATTGCCTCCGGGGTCCTCACCAGGACCTAGGACTCTACTGGGAGGATTTGTTGCCTCGTATACTCCCAAGTGGCTATCCAGAGCGCTAAAATGTGAAATAAGACACTGGTTGAATTGAAAAGTGGCAGAAGGGGCAACAGGTCAAATCCCGTATGATTGCAGCACCAGGTAACCCACCAGTAATTTCACTTCGTGCCTCCAGCGTTTCAACCAACACAGAAGAGAAGGACCAAAATTAGCGATAGTCTAAAAAAAAGCAGGTCGGATTTTCGAGTCTCGGCGACTTCGAAATCCCCGGCTGAATAGTTTGACGCGGCAGGAATGTAGAGGTTCGCAAATCCAAAACAGACGCGGCCGGACTCGATATTCGATCGTGTTTCATGCACGAACACACGGTGTCTAAACAGACTCTGGAGCTAGGATTGTCTTTCCCTAAAATCTAGATCTCCCACTTTCGACTTAAAATAAATTTTGGAGCAATTGAGTGATCGTGTCTGAAACGCTGTCGACGTTCACACGCATCGCGAGTAAATTAGATCTGGGAGATCAGCGTATAACAGGCACGATCATTGGAGTGTAGCAAGATTCCTGACCCCACTAGTGGTCTCAATGGCAGGGAGCTGAGTCCCTTGATTGAGGCTTTTTCAGAGGTCCGTCGGCTAAGGTTTGCTTTTTCATTTTTCATAAAAAGAAGAGCAGCTGAGACAGATGTTACACAGGGCATTATGGATAGTTTGAGACCATTCGCTTTGTGACAAGATCGCCAGCAGAAGGGACGGGCTTATTTAGGACAGATATAAAGTTCTTCTTGATGTTCGCATGAAAGGGAAACACCTGAAAAAGACTCGAACCACCCATATACCAATCATTTCCCATTCTCCCAGGCCTCGGTGTTGACCATAAGCAATCATGCTTTCATTGCAAAAGACCCTGTATGCCATGATTGCTGCTGCTGGGTACGTAAATGCCAATTCCAATTCCATGGGCCCTTCGTTCAACACTGGCCCTGCCTCTTCGGGCACGTTCATTCGCGAGGCTGTCTCTACTCTGATCCTGCCAGATAGTCCAAGCGGATCAACAGGAAATTTAATCATCTCCGCTGGCATGGACACCACCACTGGCGATGACCTCATCCGATTCCTGGCTACCAGCTATGGCGGTCAATGGGATGTGCTCGCATATACACTTATCAAGACGCCCGGTAAGCTCATCCATTTGCTATATGAGTTGATCCCGCTGACTAGGTCTTGAATATAATCTTTAGCCCACACAATGGCGCCAATTCCGGAGCCCAAGACTGCCGCAGCATCCGGCGATCATATCACCATGCATTGTAGGAGCCACCAATTGTTTTCTATTAAGATAATGTTGTGTGACTAATATTATATAAAGATTTGTACAATGACGCGACTCGGAAATACACACAGTTTGTCCTTATCAACGGGAAGCAAGTCTCAAATCTCACCGCTAGTGATGGCGACGCCGAAAGCTGGGGAGGATTCGTGACGTGTCAGGACGAGGATGACTGTGGCACTGTTCCTTCGCATGGTAAGTTTTGTCCCCGATCATTTGACAGGCCCCGCTCACATATCTTCTTCAGAGTGGATCAACACGAAGATCATCCTCAGTGGTGCTGACGCAGCCTATGGCTCTACGCTTAACAAGAGCAAGGATATCAATGGTGACCTAATAACCAAAGATGGAGGTACTACTTGGACCTCCACAGTCTTCAATATTCCCGAGTATACATTCAAATAGCGCATTTAATGGCGTCGGCATGAAGCTTCTTGAACGTATTGTTGAAAGAACGCAAAAATAATATTTCGTCATGAGTGTCCACTGTCTATGATACATTAAATCGGTGTTCAGCATAAGGAATCAAAGGCTATTTCTTGATCATCATACGGAAATAAAGCGGAAAACTGATTTGCCGCAGCTAGCAGAAAGTTGTATAGCCCCCCATTCGTTAAATTCTACGGTGGAATTTCCACAGTGCATCTTGAAACCTCATAGCAAGATTTTTTTACCAAATATCATGATCCATCATTGCGCCTGATATCCATTCAGCATCATAAATACCAATTGAGTCCGCTAGCGCCATGATCTCGGCAGAGCTAAGCATTGGAACGATACTGCTCTCGTGATCCAGTCCTGTTTCAACGATTGAGGGAGGGTCTCGAGTATAGCTCTGCCCCCCAGACATTGGGACATAGCTGGCCGCTGGCGAGAGGAGTTGTGGAGTTGCCCTTCCTATCGTAAGAGTGTTTGAAATTGACTCCTCAGGTTGGTCATGAGAGAGGAGATGCAGAGTCTCATCCAGTTGCTGCAACTCGGACCAACGGTACTCGGCAATCTGGTTTGCTGCTTCGACCATTTCTCGGAAAATATCATACGCCTTATCAATCCACGACCTTTGGTCATGAACAAGTGTAGGATCAATGACTGGGCCGATCAATAGGACCACGGTCGATATAAATGTAAATTCTAAATCGAACGTGAGGAATGTTTCTGGTGCTAAATGTTAAAAACGTGGAGTAGCCTGGGAAGTAGAATACCTACCAAGAAGGCCTTGAGACTTGAGTTTATCAAGAAGTCTTATGCTATGCTGAGCAGACTCAAGGCACATTCCCATAAGGTTTCGTATGCTTTCGGATTTTCGGAGAAGCTTGACACATGTTTCGGGTGATTCAAGACGAATTTTCAAGAAGCAAAATAGCAACGGCCGCGTGGCGACAATAACACACCGGTAAAGTCAGTCTTCTATCTGTGGAGCGCTAAGCGTCTCAAAAAAGACTGACCTCCTGGTAGAAGAGATGTAAGTAGGCCGATATCCGTGATATCCCGTCCTCTCCCTCATCAAGTTGAATAGGAAACGATTCACGTAGGTTGTCGGACAGCTCTGCAATATTCGATAAGGCAACTTTCGTACTCAAGAGAAATTTTTGATTGATTCGTCCATCAATGGCATATACCGCTAAATAATGATGTTAGGATCTCATCAAAAGTAGCCGAGAGCATGAATGTAGACTTACTGCTGTTTATATCTGCAATATTTCGGCAAAGCTTAATATGCGCATTTAGCGTATTCGCCTTCTCCACGATACCAGAAAATGACGGCAGCCCAGTCTGTACAAAACGGTCATCAATTGACTGAGGCAGGCCTTGTATTGAAGTCATATGACGATCCAGAATATAGACTGTCCACCAAATTCTTTGGCATCGCTCAACAACTTGTTGTCCGAGATCTTTTACTGGCATCCTAGTGTGCATCCCATGAGACAAAGCCATTCTCATAGCTTGACCGATCTAGATTCCTAGTCAGCTGAGTTTACCGGGATATTGAACAAAAATAACTCACATAATTATGTGCCGGACTGCGACAATCGAGAGCTTGATAGAACAAAGCTATGCAGCACAGGATCTCAGTCGAGATCATTGGAAGGGAATAGAGTTGATTATGATCCGGTAATACTTGTATAGCCTTGATAAAATAGTTCATTCCGGGAGGCTTTTTGCGCTGAAACTTGGTTTGGGTGAAGCATTTTCCAAAGGCGAGAATCAGGAGAAACTGGATATACCATAGGGACTTTGTTTTCGCTTGCCCATCTCCGTTGTAAAACTCATGCAAATTCTTCATGAACTCTATATCGTCGAACAGATGGTAAATCTGACCACATCGAAACTTCACTGTGTTGACCAGGTAAATCGCATGGTCGAGGCTAGGGACTACTGGGTTATCCGAAATTGGATCTGCTCGAGAGCCATCCCAGCCTAGGTCATAAACACCTCCCTCGAATATCAACGACTGGGTTGGTAATTCTTCATTATGAACATGTTGATGTGCCAGACTCAGAACCCGGCGGGTGAATGACCAGTTCGAAGATGTGCCAAGATAATCTGCGATTTGTTTTAGCAGCGCAAAGTAAGATGGATAAATAATCCTACTTACAGATTCTCCCATTACCTGGGGACATGAATGTTGGAGGTCCAGTCACTAGGGGGTTGAAAAGCCCGGTTTCAGCATTTCCCGTTTCCTGAGAGTCGTCGCTGTCTTGTGATAAGGTATTCCCGCCTCCTAGAACATCCGCGGATGTGGAAAGCCCTTCAAATTGATGGAATTGATTAGGATAGGAATATTTTAATCAGAAAGGCTTGTAATGTACCGAGTTCTTTGCTATGACTAGATGGAGATTTCTGTCTTCTCTCCTTGTCCATCAAAGCAGCCTTCTGTTGCAAGTCTGCGATATATCTATGATCTATGAGCTTCATATCACAATATAGAAAAAGGCTCGGAGATATCGGACCTCCGTGTTACCAAAACCTTCTGGTCCATGTTATTGAACATGCAAGAAAGGTCACGCTTGCTGCAGCTGGAGCATGGCTGAGTGCCCGAGCACTTGATTTTTTGCCGCCGACATCGTACACATCTAGGGGTAATTAGTAAAATCGCATCCCAGACTGGTTTCTTGTGACTTACACATTTGCAGACCTCTTTCTCACTTTATCTGGGCCGGTCATATTCTTCCTTTGAACTCGGAACGCGGAAGACGGGCACTAGAAGCATTGATTGGCCCAGGGCGGCAAATTAGCTCTCGGGCTTATCCGACCAAAAGAGCTTAGAATGATGACTTCACAAGTCTCAGGAACATGAGGCTATTGCAGATCCGCGTGGCCTCTTGCGGGGTTTGTGGGGGAACCAAAGGGTGACGTCGTGATACGTGAGATGGAGGCACCGGCAACGTTCCCGACAGTCGCTTAGCTTCCCGAAAACTGCAACTCTTGGCAGTACAAGCGACCAGAGTTGTCATCTTTGGGTTCATGACAGCGATAATTCAATGGAGATTGTTTCGAGCATGAGGATTGGCAAGGTGTAATTGAGCTCATTGAGCCCCGCCGTATGGAATGATAAATACTCGCGTTGCCCTGCATGCACTTTGCAGAGTTCATATCACCAAAGATCCTTTTTCCGCCACCCTGATTACTGTGAAGACTTGATGCTGGGTGATCATGCAAGAGCCTCGTGGACGATCAGCGATGTGCTTAAAGCTTGTACTGCCACCCTGCCACCCTAAAGCAAATGAGGGTTTCATTCCATAATAATGGAAAGTGACGAGTATCCGCCAATGTCTGGGGAGAACACAATCGCCTCTACAACTGTGCTTCTCGAAACTGGGATGGTCAAGATGATCGATAATGGAGAATAGATCAAACACGCTCTTTCCAAGGCTGACTCCATAGAACATAAATGGAACGTCTTATATTTTCCCTCTAGCTACAAGGTGCTGATAACTAGTGGAATGACCTTCATTTAATGACCCATGACAACTCTGTCTACTTTAGCATCATTCTTGTGCTCTTTCTGCCACTTTGCCGAATATCGAACCCCAAACCCATGATTAAAGACATCTCGGATGGCTTCCAAAGGCATTCCCTTGCACTCAGGGAAGCAGAAAATAACAAAGATCCAACCAAAGAAGCAGATACCAGCATAGAATCCAAATGCGCCACTCGGTGTCCAAGCTTTCATCATAGAAAGAAAAGTAGACGAAATGATAATGTTAGTTCCCCAGCAGGTAACAGTATTCTAGATAGATGGTTAGTCTTTAGTGAGAGATATGGGCCAGAGGCTGAATAGCATACCATCATCGTTCCGACCGCACGAACCTCTAGAGGGATAAGCTCGGTACCGATCCATGCAATTGTTGCAACACCTGATGAGTAGAAAGCAACATAGCAAATGATAGCAACAAGAACTAGAATACCCGGCCAGCCAATTTCCTTGGTCTCCACAGTCAAGGTGTTCAGGTCGACCGGGATATAGCGGAATGCAATAACAGCGACAATCATACAGAGAGACATGCCTAGAACTGTTATTAACAGAATGATTCGACGACCGAATCGATCAACAAGGAAAAGGTTGACAATTGAAAACACAAAATTAGTTCCAGAGACTGTTATGCTAACTGCAGTCGCGTTATTAAAACCGACAATAGCGAACAGTGTCGCAGCATAGTACATCAGGGTGTTGAACCCTCCTAGCTGACTGATTGCCATGATCATACAAGCAGTAAAGACCGCGCGACCTGTAGAAGGAGTGGTAAACACACGTCCAATCGTCTTCCATAGAGATTCTTCGGACATCTCCGAGTAAGAGTCTTGTAGCGAAAGCTCAATCGAAGTGATCTTTGCTTGACGTTGTTCGGCAGTTGATTGGGGATAGATACGGAGCAAAACTGCTTCTGCTGCCTCCACTTTGCCATGCGAGACAAGTTGCCGAGGCGATTCTGGGCACAGTAGGAGAAGGCCTGCTAAAAGTAATGCTGGAGCAGCGCCAATGCCTACCGTACCACGCCATCCTTCTCCATGTAGCTCTGCAAATCCAGCACCGATTGAACTCGCAACGAGTTGACCGAATGTCACGCTCATGTTGTTGAAGGCGACCATACGACCTCGATACTTTGCAGGTGCAAGTTCTCCAACTGTTCCAAACTTGTCAGTCCACTAGTTTTGGGGCGCGATCACGAAAGGGGGCTTGGCTTACTGTACAACGGAACAATCATTGCAGCACTTCCAACCCCGAGACCAACAACAAAGCGCCCGGCTGCAAATTGCGGAACAGAGTATGCAGCTGTCTGAATTACAGTTCCAATGACAAACAGTAGACATGCTCCCCAGATTGGCCAGCGACGGCCAAACCTATCTGCTGTGAGACCAGCCCCGACTGCTCCCACCAACGCACCTCCACTCGTCAAGGAAGTAACCATTTCTTGTTCACTGGAGTCCAGAACATGGCCAAGCGAAGTGCCGATTGAAACAAGAACGGAAGAGATGTAGCCCGTATCGTAGCCTGCGATACAATCGGGGGGCACTTAGCATATTTACCCATGGATTTCCCTAGAAGCGGAGGGGGCACGAACCGAATAGAAAACCACCGAGCGAAACCACCACGGAAATCAACCAAGCTGCTTTCGAGGCAGCTGTAGCCTCAATGCCACTAAGCTCGGATTGAATTTCATCAGCGGATGGCTTGATGCTCTCGATTTCCTCGATGCTCTGCTTCGCAGGTAAATCGTCGCTATCTTTCCTTTGGAGACCCATTTTGGGATTAATCACCAGGCTGAGACCTGGAGAAAACTGTGGATATGTGTGGGGAAGAAAGGCGCGCCGACGAGGTTATTAAGTATGCATCCTAACCCCGGGGATTCCCCGTGGGGTAGCGTGGCTCTGCGGATAAAATAGTGGTCCTGGTGATGGAACAAGACATTAATTCGTGTCCAATGATTGGTCACCAGCTCCGCCAAGGGCGTTGAAACTTGCCTTGGGTCGATTCAAGACGGGCGTTTTTCCCCCAACCAGACCCCTTTTCTGGTAATGGTTGGATTCCCCGCGTTTTGGGGGTTCCTTCGGCGTCAATTCAGGCTCACAGACCAGGTTCAAGAGCACAAAAAGGAAATAATCCCCGCTGGGGATCGTCGCCGACGAGGTATGAATGGGGGGGCCCCGGCTAAGAAATGGAATCGCTGTCTCTGACCATCGTCTAGATAGTCCCGCCCATCCAAGTCTGTCTGGATTGTAAAGATGGGCTTTAGTGCAATTATACCGGTGCTTTCCTTGCAGAATACAATTATGCCTTGCCGCCTCATTCCTGAGGTCGCTAAACTTATCCTCAAAATGAGCACAGGAAAGTATGCCGCGCGGTAAAGTATAGTGAGGCCAGAATAGCCGAGGGGAATGCCCAGGCCCAGGACGGGCAATTTGACTTTGGTACGCTTGGCTTGTTTTACCCTTCAAACCAGCCCCGGGCTCGAAGTTCGAGGTTCCTTATCAAGAAAACATTAAACATTACTCCAACGTGAATGTACATGATTTTGCAAGTCTCTTCTGAATCACTCTTCGTCCAAAGGCTGCCGGAAGCTAACACAAACATAACCTCGGCTAGTATTGGAAGGAGTCATTAATCATGAGATGTATGTACTCACAATCCCAACCTTAGAAGCCTCAAAATATATAGATAATGCCACTATAGTGTCAAATGTTTGCGAACCCCTAGCAAAAGAAAATTTAATCGCCATCATCTGTGGATCCTAAAATGCCACGTCCCGTATCACTAGAGCCATGGTCTGATACAATTGCCAGGGAAACCCAACGGACTATCTCAGCTCATAAGGGTAATCAGATCTCAGCTTAGACAGTATGGCCATCTCAGAAAGTTGCTTGATACCCAAATGTCGTAGAATTGATTTCTTGTCACTACACAATATCCAGCTGATCGAGTTGTTATCTAACTTTGTATAGAGAGGCTCAATCCATTACAGTCACCGAAGATATAATGGAAGAATATGCGACAACACAGACATGCAAGCTTCTTTTTTTTTGGGCAGCTTTCGGGGCATGCCAGGAGATCCTGGGTGTTCATTTTCTTACTAGTAATCTTACCAGAGCACTTTTATACGAGACATGAGGTGATTCCCTGAAGTTGAGAGACGATAAAAACATTAGACATGTTATGGCCTCCGGCACTACCCTGAACAACGATCTGGCCAAGAGCTTGCAAGCAAAAGTTCGAAGCCCTAAAGATCAGTAGATCCTTTTACAGACATCCCGCTTAACCCGATCCAGCAATCGCGCCTGTGATAAGAAATGCTGGTCCGATAAGCAATAAGCCCCTCATCACCTCATCTATTCCCTCGTGATTGCATCGAGCCAAATACAATGGCCGACTCAAAGGCTCCAGAAGCCGCCAAGGCTCTAGTAATTGGCATCTCGGGGCCGTCTTCAAGCGGGAAAACCACCCTCGCCCGCCTTCTACAGCGGATCTTCAACGGAGTGGCTCTCGGTCCACAAACACCAAGCAACCTACACACCTTCATTATCCATGAAGATGATTTCTACTACCCGGACGACCAGTGAGGCACCTTTTGTTAGTACCTCCAAAAGCTTCCAAAGCTAAGGAATCCCAGGATCCCATACACAACCACCCCCTCGGGCGAAAGAGTCCAAGACTGGGATACAGCTGCTGCAATCGACACAGATTTCCTCGCGCACGCACTAGCCTACGTACGGAAGAACGGAGCCCTCCCACTACGCCTCAAAAGTAAAGAAGACCAGAATGATTCAACCGAATCCGGAGTCCCGGATAGTGTCGTCCAAGACCTCCGTGCGTACGTGTCCGGGTCCCTCGCAAAGAAATCAACGGAGATTCCAACTATCGCGTTCCTTGAGGGGTTTCTTCTATACAGTGCACCGGGATCGAACAGTCCACTCACGCCTGTGCAAGAGCAGATTCACCTTCCTCTGTTTTTGCCGGCGGGGTATAGTTCCGTGAAGGCGCGGAGGGAGGGTCGAAGCGGGTATGTGACTTGTGGGCCTGCGCCATCAGCGCCGGAAGGTATGACAGAGGGAACCTCGAAAGAAGGCGGGGAGAAGAGAGAGATTGATCTCGACGCAGAGGATGATGGGCCGCCACAGAACTTTTGGGTTGATCCGCCTGGGTACGTGGATGATATCGTTTGGCCTCGGTATGTGGAGGATCATAATTGGTTATTGGTTGTGAATGAGGATATTGAGGGAGACCTAGTGAAGAGAGTTGGGGAGGGTCTTGATATTAGGGAGGATGCTGGGGTGAAGGTTGCTCCTGGGAAGGGTGCCGTTGGGATGGAGGAGGTTTTGAAGTGGGCGGTTCATGAGATACTGTTGTTTGTAGTGGATCAATACCAAGGAGTTAGAACATGAAACGGTTGTCTGTAATACTGGCAAAGACTTCTTCCTAATTCCAGAGGCAGCGGGAGCCGAGACAGAAAATCCTCTACAAAATATGAATAATGCGGTCTATAAGATTTTACTCTTATGTAGCAGGGCTAAATAAATTAAAAGCTATTGCATTAAATCAATGTCATGGTGAACCTGCTCGTACACTTCATTATTTGTCCACTCAGGACGAAGACCATCAGCTCAGTTCATCCATGAAGGATGGAACTATTCCATCCTAAAAGAGAATCAAGTCGATCTCGAAGCGGCATCGGCGAAGAGTTGCCAGTGAAAATCGGTTGTGCAGGTTGAACCGTGGATACATATGTGGCTACCTCGAGCAAAGGCAACGTAGTCTCGATCGAGGACACTTGTTCAAGATCGGGTGCAAGTCGTACCAGAGACTGGGATTTGCCAGACCTAGACATATACGAACCCAGAAGGGCCAGCATAATGCAGAAAATAAGAACCTCCAGAGTAATTCTTAAGTTACCCCATGTAAAATGCAGCAAGAGTCGTGATTGTTTCCCATGAAGGTCGGATTCGGGTAGTCCATAATGAGAAGTTGGAGGTACGAGGTTGATCAACTGGAACGAATTCTGCTCCAAAGCATCCAGGTATTCCGCCTTTAATTCGTCGACCTGGGTATCAATATCTCTTGTGCCACTGACATATGGTATCCAGGCCAAGCACTTCTCATATGGCCCTCCGACCTCCCAGCTCAGTACAAACTTTTTCAGGTTCGAAGGATGACAGATAATCTGAACCTCGGAGATACCCTTCCGAGAATCGGGTGCTTTGAGATGTAGGTAGTAGAAAGTACCCAATTCACTAAGGTGGCCGGAGAACGTGCCATCTGGACCGCCGTGAACGAACAGAGTGAAGCCGCACTCCTCGGCCCAGAAGTCGCGCTGGACCAAGTTGATTGAGCAAACGGCATCATATCTCGATAATCCTATACGAGATACTGTAGTTATTGATATGGTCTGTTTGACTTGGAAGTCTTTGAGCCAGCCGAAGAATTTGCCATCGCAAGGTCGAAGCGGGACAGAAATGGTAGGAAGAATCTTGATCTGTCCCATCAAACAGCATTCCGTTAATGAATATCTCTTCATCTGGCTGGTTCGAAACTCCATTCCCATGCCTGGTGGGGTCCAGAAGTACAGATATCCGCAGTCATCGCTGCGGAGACGAGGGAGTCCTGGAATTATCAGCTCCTTCCAGCCTCTAGCAGCTCCAGTTGCGAGATTCAGTAGGAAAAAAATCGTGACTCGGTATTTTCCAGGTGTGATGCTACCAGAGCATTGAATTTGGAACACATTTTCCTGGATATAAAGTGAAGGCCGAGCCGATTCGACGGGGACAGCCTGTGTTCCATAAGGAGATATCGAAGGCGACGAAGGGGTCTTGATCACTTCAGAAGATATATCTTTAGAACTTTGACCACTGACTGGCCGTGGTATTCTGCTTGGTGTGGATTTTGACCGAGTAATATCGGAAGCGGAAGCCATGGGTTTGTGCTTTCTGTAGCTACGATGGTAGCTATCACGGTGGCCACCACTGTAGCTACGACCATACTTATGACCGTAGGTACGACTGTCGCTTCCGACGAACCTATCCGAGTCGGTAACAGAGTCTGGAAGAGACGCAGCGCGTGCTGAGCGCTTACGAGAAGGGGACACGGGATCTGACGTGCTTTCTCCAAATATCTGCCTGAGTACCAGATCAGTTACAGCCGGCTGATCTAGGCCATCTTCGGCCAAGTCCACATTGACCTCTGTATCCTTTTCAAGATACAAGCGATCCTCTGAGGTCTGAGAGAAGTCATCTGGAAACAGGTCCAAACTTGTTTTGAATCTGCTGGGGCTGGGTTCGATGCTGGAGCTCTCATGTCGAACAAAATACGGGGAGCGCGCGTCGAGAACAATAAGCTCAAGTGACGGCTTGCATTCAATCTGATAATCGTACTTGTTAGCCGGTTCAAGATAATTGAGACGTTTGGATGCAGCTATTTCCTCCGGCTTTTACCTCAACAGTCAAACGCACTGACACTGGATCCGCAAAATCACCTGTCCAGTCGCAGAATAAGTCCAGGTTAGAGAACGGGCTATCATGGGAACTCATGGTGGCGTTTGGGGAGGCCATGGACGCGTTCTTGTGAAGATGAGGGGTTGAAAGGTGATGAAGAGTGATGGTTGAGGAAGTGAGCAAGTCAGGAGTGGTCCAGAACGGGAAAGAACAGCAGCTATAAGTGCCCGTGGATTAAAAGAAGGAGCAGCGCGTTGACTGCCAGAGGATCTGGTATGTACACGAAATAAAGATAACAGCTTTTCAAAATAAAGCACACAAGAGCCTCCCTCCATTTTCTACCCACCAGCGCCTGAAACCAAAAAAAAAAAGAAAAAACCTAAAGCCACCCATAGTGTGAACATAGACCCATAAACGTAATATCTAACACCCCAGTCTATCCAGACAGACAAGGAAAAGAACCAAGTGGGAAGTAATCTCAAAAGCTAGAAAGGACCATCGAGGTCAATCATCCCAGCAATGACAAAGGTGCGGAACCAATGAACGAAAGCAGAAAGAGTTGAAATTCAAGGGCGAGACTCATCACCGGGGAGTCCCATTAGCCGATCCGGGGGGCCGAATGTCAAAGTCGTTTGGCGCGGAGCCATATCGATCACCGCCGGCGATCATCTGAGAAGGGAGAACTGGAGTGACCGCGGGGGAGGGCTGATCAAAGTAATTGCGAGAGGCTCCATTAGTGCCCTGCGGATAGCCAGCTTGTAACGGAGGGAGGATGGTGGAGTTGGTCGAGTAGCCGGCCCGAGCATAGTCCTGAGCAATCATCGCGCCTTTCGTATCCGAGGTCTATTGAGGGTGGAAAGAACAAACAAATCCTTAGCAGAGTCCTCCTAAAAACAAACTCACTGGTTCGTTGAGGGGTGCCGTACAGGTGTGCCAGGCTGGTTCATTGCCATCAGCTGTCCCACCGCGGCTTGCTGGCTAGTGCGAGTGGGATCGGACATTTGGGGCATAGGAGCTGATGGAGGGAGACCGTAGGGCATCTACTCACAGAATTGTTAGTTAGAAATACAAGGGCGACTTTGTCTGACTCCAAATGGTCTCTGGGATGGGACGCACCCCGTAGTCTGGCACGACCTGACCCGTCGAGTACTGCATCGCTGGCGGTTGGTATGCGCTTGGCTGCTGGTACATTGGTTGCCCGTACGTATCCATGGGGCGAGCCATTCGATCCGGGTCAGGATACATGTTTTGTCGTCCATAGTCGATCGAAGTGCGGTGGCGCTTCGTCGGTGCCCCATACGACGCATACCCGAAATCTTGGGTTGTCGGCGGGTATCTGAATCCTGCTGATGCAGGGGGAATCTGTACAGGCTGCCGGTCTGGTGACCGTGGAGGGAGCGTGTGCGCATAATCCTGCGGCGGCGCCGCGCGTTTCCTACAACACAAAAGTAAGCACTGGCCCCAACAAAGCCTACACAGGCATTATGAAACGGAGGAAGAGGGCATCTACGCACATTGCCATGCCCGTGCGAGGCTCCTTGCGAATGCGCAATTTGACTCCTTGATCCGCAAATGACCGAGACAAGAAGGTCGATTCCATCATGCCTGGGAAGCTCTTCGGAGGAGACACTGGAATGGAGAGGTCAGTTCTAACGTTCCTCGCCGTACTGCCACTAATCCCTCAGTACGAACCTGTGAAACGGTTTGATAGAATGGTCTTGAGGTAGACAACGACATCCCTAGATTCCAGAATCAGACTTGGCCCAACAGAACTTCTGCGACCACCAACTCACCTTCGCATCTCGAACAAGGTGAACTTCAAGCGGAACTCGCCATCAATCTTGACAGATAAATCGCCAAAGACGAAAAACCCACCATCTGTTCATAGTTAGATAAGGTCCGTAGAAGAAGCACAGAGTAAGGGATGGTAAAGGGTTGAGGGTTCCCCGCGTGTGGGTGGGTCAAGACCTACCAGTGTTGTCCACATCTTTTAGGCGGTGCAGAGACGAAACCAGGGTTCCGGCTAGCGCCTGAGACGGCGGTACCGGGACTTGCTGATCATCATTGGCATCGTACAAGCTGCAGCACATAAAATAGTAGGGGCTCTGAAGATAATGTCTGTAGCCGGCCCATAGCCGGAAGATCAGCACCCGCGTTGGACAAAGCTTTCTCACCAACTCCAGTTTTAAGGCGGGAAAAATCCAGGAGATGGAAAGCGCACCAGGAAATCCGGGCTGGCGCTGGAGCTGGATCAGTGGCACTTACTGGGCTAGATAGGTGCCCTCCTCTCGCACCCGTAGTTGGACGATGGGAGGAGGGTCGATAGGTTTCCGCTCTTTCTCCTTGCCCCCGGCCACGCGTGCCCGGTCGGGCTGCTGGCGTATGTCCAGGTCAAAGTCAGAACTGGGTGTGGTCAACATAGTCAGTGGGAAACCCTGGACTGAGTAAGAGTTGCGACCACAAACTGGGGGAAGGGTGGGGATATGTTTTTTTGTGCTTCTTGAACAGAGCCAACGAACCTTAGAGCTTCGCGGGAGAGAGAGGCGTCGGAGAAGGTCGCTGCACTCATCAAGACAAGAGTTGTGGGAACGACCCAGAAGGGTTTTGATAGTGGCACGCACACACGCACAAGTTGCGAACCACGTCCAGACGACGGAAAGTGGCTATGGATCCGAGGAAAGGTTCAGGCAAAGACAAGGGTTGAGGGGGGAAAAGGAGAGGAAGAGGAAAGAATGGGTCTTCCCGGTAGAAATTGCAAAACTGCAGACACAAGACGAGTCACGATGTCGTTGCCAGTGTTGGAGCTGTCGGTGGTACTGATGGTGGGGTCGTGAGTTGGATTTGACCGGTGCGGGATTCACGGTAGGAGCAACGATTCCCATGGATCCAAGTGGACGCTCTAGGAAGGCCGGTGGGAATTTTGGCAGGGAATTGGCAGGACGTGACAGGACTTGACAGGAAAGTGCAGGATGTGGTAGGAGATGGCAGGAACCTGGTAGATTTACCTCGACGAAAACGGCTGGTGGTGACGACAAGGGCCACTTTAGGGTCCTTTGCGCTTTGGATCGTCGAGAGCCTCTTTCTTTCTTCGTCTGTAGGTCTTCTCGGATCTCTTTCCTTGTTTCGCTTTATCTTTATTCTTTGCACGATTCAAAGACGTGTTCGTTTGTTGCTTCTTCAAGCTTTTTTTTTTTTTAGCCCTAGGTGTGCCTTCCTTAATTCTTCTTTCTTCCTTCTTTTTCCCTGATTTTCTTTCTTTAATCTGCTCTCTTTCTTGCCAGTGACCGTTTGCCGGTTCCAGAACAAAACCTTAATTAGGGTCTCGCCCAAGTGGCGATCGGCCTTATAGCTTCGGGGATGGAGTATCTGCTTTAAGGATCGGATTTGGTTGATTCCCCTCCTGCAGGTAATCCACCTCAAAGATATGGCGCAGTGGAGATAGCAGCAGGGGGAAAAAAAAAAAAAAGAACGAGAGATACAGTCCGGGGGCGCAAGGTCCAGGTCCGATCGGACGAACTAGTCGAATTGCGATTGGATGAAGAATTGCTTTCGATGGCAAATCAGAGGCCAGAACAGCCACGGGACCTGCTTTTGCGGCTTGATCGAAGCGCAAAAAGGGCAAAAAGGGGGGCGAGTTCCTGGAGAAAATTCGAGGAATGTCTGATTTTTCCAAGGAATCCCCCGACGCGCCAATCATAAAGCGTGGCCTCTGACAAGAGCACTCGCTTTCTATCCTGTTTGGCCACCGCAGCCTGATACTGTAGCTGAGTAGTGGAGTTAAAACGGATCCAGATCTTTTTTTTTTCTTGACCGTTACGACCGGGTTAAGCCGTAGACGGTTAAGTCGGAGCCGACAAGTGGAGGACTCAGCTGGGCTCGACCGCGGTTGGGACTAATGAGCTGCACGCGACGATCCGACAGGAACAATGATGCGCACATTCGATCGAGGGATCTACTGTGGTCTGACACTAGGGCAACTAGCAGTTTTTGCCTTTGCCTCTCGACCCTTTTGACCTGCAGGCTCACAAGGAGGGGGGCTCTGCCTTCTCACTGGCCGGAAGCTGCCCGTTTTTTTGTTCGGTTCGTCAAGTTAGTGGCTGAGTTTCCCCGCTCGGAGGTCGAAGGGGGCTCGGCTGCCGAAATCGTGACTCTTTCTTGTTTGAGCCCCGTCTTTGTTCAGATTGTTGTCTGGCGTGATCCAATCCGAATTTGAGGAGAGCGAATCCACAAGCGTAACGGTTGGAAGGCGCCGGCTATGCAGGTGATTGCCGCGGGTTGCGTCGCGGACCAGCGGAATTCAGTCTAAACTGCCAAAAAGTGGACTCGGTCCCTGGTCCGGCGTTTAAGCATTCCAGTCAGAGTGGATTCTCGGATATGCAAGATCCAAGCCGCATAGCCTCAGCGATGTGAATCTGGGGTCTCTGTTTCTTGAGGGGGAGATTTGAGTTTTGGCGCGGTGCACGGCCAAAAGCCCCCTCGAAGATGGACTTCCCCCTACTCTGTCATAGAATTGCGTTAGCGAAGCTTATCCTGCTACATGAGACAATAAATCACAGTAATGCCTGATAAAATCACGACGCCAAGGGCCGCTTGGACTCTTATGTCATCCAAATGCCAGAGACCTCCAAGGGGGGTACCGTGTCGTAGTAGCTTTCGTCCAGAATATGGCACCCCCTAACGACGGCCACCTATGATCAGATTGAATAAGCTGAAATTCTTACCTTTCGTTCCTGAAGATCGAAATACTTCTGATTGGTCGCTTCGATTCTTATCACGTTGCGATTCCTGCGATCCAGCCGTTTTCGGGATGTAGTCGGCCACGTCTGGAATGACGATTCCGGCAAGCAGGCGCCTCAAAACTCGGAACTTTGTTGATCTCAAGCGATTCAACTTGATTTATTGGATCACGTTAAGTATCTGCGACGATGATACTTCTACCAACAGAGGAAGACAGCTGGAGACGCGTGCTGTTACTTGGTCGCGCAGGAGCGTACTGGGCCGAGATAGCGGTGGCCAGGAAGCATGCCGGCCGTCGATGGGACAAATCAGGAGAAAGGCGAACAGAAAAAAAAAAGGAAAGAAAGTGCAAAGGCCGAGGCAGCGCGTCGCAGGGTGATAAGGAGAGCGTTTTCGGCATGATGTGAAAATTGAAGTGCGATTTGACGGGTCACACCATATGTCATGCAGCACCTCTTGATCTGCACGCCTACTATATGGGGGATAGTACATCTTCTTGAAGATCACGCAGCCTGCTGGTTGGCTTAGAGGGTTGAAAGGCCGAACTCCCACTAGTGCCTTTGCGCGGTCGGGGCCTTCATGCATGGGCTTTGGAGACGAATCACCAGAAGACACTCGAGTGGGTGGAGTTCTATGGTTCGCAGATCACATCAGCCACTCGAAGTGATGGACTTGGACTCCGCCGCGGCTGAATGTTGGAGGGGGTTAATAGCACGACGTTTGGGGTCACAAGTGATGCCGACGATAGTCAACACTAGCCTCAGTTGGCAGCCAACATTTCACATGTTGGCAAAAAAGCCCACAGCCGTCTGAAACAGTAAGGGCGGCCTGCCTCAGATGAGCGGGGTCGGCGTCACAAAGGCCTCGACTGAAGTAAAATGGGCAGTTTGGATTGAGAAGCGCGTGTTAGCAGGCTGTGCCTACGACTGAAAATGATAACCCGTCCTCCGAGTTGGATAAAATCGGATACATCATTCTCGGCATCGTCCGAAAACGCGGTGGCCATGCAAGGAGAGGAGCCACTAAGGACGATCGCCCATGTCACACAATTCGACGGGGAGTGTTTCCTCAGCTAGCCATTCACCTGCCCCGCTGGTGTTGGGCAACACTGTCAGCTGGTGGGAACTGCTCTTCGAAGGGAAAAAGCGACACAGAAAGAGATTTGCGGACGAGGGGGCACAGCACGAGCTTCGTCCTTGCATCTTCTCCATGAGCTGGTTAGGAGAGAGGCCAGCACTCGCATCTACGAACACACAACCACGCGAACACCACGTCGTGGCAGAGTGGCTTCGACCATGAGGCCATTGCGACACACAGATGCGATGCAGCTGCGACGAGCTTCCAGCAGAAAAGAAACGCAAAGCTAAAAATTGCCAAGCGAAGGAATAAGACTCCGCACAAGAGGCCCTTGAGCCCTGAAATTGGGACTAGACTGGACGCGGGGACGACAACTCATGCGGCGTGACGCACGATGAAGTGGCTCGGAAAATTAATGGGGTCCGTGGCATGGCTTTTCCCCCATTTGCCCAAAGTCCAAACACTGCTATCTTAGCCTAGACAGCAATTACAGAGTATACTCAAAGACTGACAGCGGCCCCAGCCCCAGGAACCATGGCTCCTTAGAGCGCTACTCGATTATGCTTAATTGGCGTGTTCGTGGTTCCTCAGGGACCGGATCCATGGTTGTTTGGTCCCCCTGACAGCTCCGGTTAGGGGCCGCGGTGCTGATCCTGCCGATCGTTAGATTCCTCTTCAAGTTCCAGAATTCCAGAGTTCCTGGATCTCTGGACCTTCTAAGCCGTCATAGGTCTATTTTCCGATCTTCGGTCTTTGCTCCACTTGCATTGCAGACCTCGCATGAAACTATTTTCGATCTGACACCTGTCAATTGCCTCCAGGGCGATCGATTCTGATATATCTACGGGTCACCCCAAAAAAACAAAACAGAATGATCTGTAATCCTGTCAAATCTGAGATTTTTGAATGTGAGTCTTTATCAAGTAGTATGAGCTGTGACTTAAGGACAACAAGGCTTCACTATGGATATAACTGTGTACTTTGGGGGGCACACTATGACCAACTATGTAGACAGTGAACGCTGGGCAACCTCGTCAAAATTACCTAGGTAAAGACCGTGCAAAGATCCTAGCGCAGATAATGCATTTTATCACGATACTACTACCTTAGTTAGGCAATCTCTGCCGTACTCAAGTGCGATCATAATAGTACTATCAACAATGGCGCTTGTCCTGAATAATCATACCCGGCCACCTAAGCCTTGGGATTGCTGCATTGATATGCTAAACTACACTACATGCCAACTGCATGCTCATAACTAGATCTTGAAATGAAAAGCAACAAAACACACCCAGGCGCCAACTCCTACTCCCAACCCCACTCCTTGCTTGAAAATGAAAACCCACAAACAGGAAAAAGCTAAATCGCTGCCTGAGCTATCCGGATTCTTGAAAGTGACGAATCTTGGGTACAGCATCATGGAAGAGGCGCGTGAAGCCAGTCACAAGAGGAGAATAGGAGAGATTGAATGAAAAGCGAAGCAAAGAAAAAAAAAAAAAAACGAGAAAAAAAAAACGCCCAGTCCCTTATGCGTTATGACCTTCATATGGCAAGCGCCGACATCTTCAAGGGCCGATAATGCTACTATGACTCAAGCCTCCATAAGTACATCTCCGTCCATTTCGTACTCTGCATCCACATCAGGGTCATCCTCGCCTTCAGCATCAACATCTTCGTCAATGCCATTGGTCTCAGGAATAGCTTTTCTGGGACTGTGCCGTGATGCTGAGCCATGCTCGAGGGGAATCACGACATGGATTTTTTCGAAGACCGCTTTTCGATTATTCGTCTGGGGGGTCTTCGGTTGCGCCTCAGCCTGCCTTCCCTTGGAACGAAGAGATGATGCTCCCGTCGGGGATCGAGAGGAAGATTTTGACTTCTTTTCTGGTGTTTTGGGAGATTCATTCTCTGCAGTTTCGTCATAGCCGATACCGTTGGTTTCAACACGCCCTTGCGGACCAATGACCCCATTGACCTTTCTTGCTTGCCCATCGGTCTCGGGAGTCTCATCAGCAACAAGAAGCATCTCTTCCGGAGTTCGGTCGGCGGCCGCGGACTCATCGTCTGCAATCGCTTCTTCATGTTCCGGGTCATCCACGCCGTTTGTCTGGGCTGGAGTTCCATTGGCAGTGGGCGAGCCAACAGACCTAGCGCTCCGTCCGCGACGAACACTCGGCGTAGCGGCCAAAGGCGTAGCGCCTGGTAGACCAGATGCTCTTCGCGGAGTGTTTCGTCCACTTGTCCGAATGGCTGTCGGTGTCGGCTTATTGCTCAGTGGACGATTGATCTTTTTCTTGTGACTAACGGGGACGTGCACTGGGGGCCAGATTTCAAATCGAGAGGGGGGGATGCCTGCAGCAAGTGGAGGTGAAGGAGGAGCAGGCTCTGGGATTTGAGATTCATGCACTCCGTTGGGTTGGAGACCAATAGTTGAAGGTGGACCGGCGGGGTCTCCAAGGCCATTGGGATGGTCACCATTCAACATGTGGGTTTCTTCGCCATCTGCACTTGCCTTTGCTTCCTCGTCATCATCATCCTCATCATCTCGAGGAGCCACGGCATGCAAAGGAGCGCGATCGAATTGTAACTGATTGCTACGACCCATTATATACGGGGTCCAAAGGAGCGCATCGGGGTTGAGAGTGACATAACCCTTGCTCTCCCATTTACTGATCACTTCTTCGAAATATTTGGTGTCGAGACGAAAGGCGTAGGCTTTGGTTATCGGATCTCGAACCAGCGCACGGAGCCCTTCAAGAGCAGAGACAATATCATCAGCAGTCATCCCTGTCCGGTCAGAGAGATCCGCAATGCTCAGAGGTGACGTTAGGTCACGAAGTTGATATGACAATATAAGGCGCCAGTAGTTGCGATAGGATACAAGACCCATATCTGAAAGTGGCTTTTCGGGGGATCCATTCTTTCCCTCTATCCGGGTGAGGAGGTAAGAAAAGTCGATAAGTAGATTTCCGTAGCCTTTTCTTTGGTGGATGGGAAGTGTGAGAATACATGAGACATTATTTGCGGAACTTGGCCGTTTTTCCTTGCTGAAGTAGCCAACAAAATGGCAGCCCAGGTCATCATATTCGCTCATGACATAGAATAAGAAAGGCTCGACGTCGTAGTAAAGAGTCTTAGAACCCAGGAAGAGTTTAGCGAGTAGGCAGAGGTTCTGACAGTAAACAGGATTTTTGCGACCGTCCACCTCGAATATTGAGATCGAGCCATCACGATAGATCTCATCGCCAGGAGGATGCTTTGCAGGACATTTGAGTTTATGCCTCCATGCCACATAATCTGAGTTCATGTACTTGAGACAAAATTCACAAATGTACAAGACTCGATTTCGGCTGTATTCCTCTGGGTAAGGAGCAGCATACCAGGTCTCGATTTCATAGCCGCCGAAGTTGATGTACTTGATCTTGGATGGCGGGCCAGACACCTTTTGCGATACAGCGGTAGTACCTTCACCATTGGCCTCTGCTTCTCTGACTCGATGCTGCCACTCATCCTCTGCCTTTAAACGGGCAGCCTCAAATTTCTCGCGGTCGGGCTGCAAGGGCAGTGTCTTCGAAGTATCAGCATCAGCCTCGGATAGAATTCCGCCATAAGGTTTTGACTTGGAATCATCGCCATCGCGGTCAAGGAATGGAGTAAAGCTGTTGTAAGGTGCAGGAGGGATAGGCGCGAAATGAGCTTGAGGTTCATGATGGACGTGGTGGGTTTTTGGTGCTTTCTTCTTCTTCCGCTGCGGTCGACTTTGGGTGCTCAATATGCGAGATACTTTGCCTTCATCAAGTCGAAAGCTGACTATCAGTTTATTAGGTTGTCGCGTAACAACACGGGCATGCTCGCGATCTGCTCCACGAGAGCGCCGAGCCCGAGTTGGGCGCGAGTTTGCAATTCCATCGTCGACCGGAGCATCCGCAAGTCCAGTAGACTGGTCGTTCGTCTCTGAATTGTCTGTTTGGCGCGCGCGCTTTCGGAGTACAGGAGTGTGCTCTTCTGCCTCGGCTGATGAGGCCTTTCGTTTCCTCAGTGACCGTGAGCTATTCAAGAGGTCTTCATTGATATTGGTGTCGAAAATTGAATGGAAATCAGAACCTTGCTTGCCGACATGGGCGGGAAGAAGTTCTTTTGGTAGATGGGAAACCCCGGATTTTGGGTGTGTCTCCGTAGTTTCCACGGGATCGGCTTCGAACTTGTTCTGGACGCAAGTGGGACACTTCCACGGATCTACGAAATCGGGTGTTAGTGGGGGCCCTATCGTGCAACTAGGCGATTTATTCTCTGAACGCACCTTCGCTGTCATGGAAAGCTTCCTGTTCACGGCCACATTGGCGATGCGCTGGCGGGAGGGATCAGCAAATGTCTAGAAGAGGAAACATGTTTTGGGTGCCCAAAGCTGAAGCTTTGATTCGGCCCCCCGCAAAGTATAAAACTTACAATGATCGCCACAAACAGCGCAAGTAAGCCATTCTTCGAAATCCTCGCCAGGATCGTGCTCTTCGTCTTGACCGCAGAATCTGTGCTTTTGTCAGTGATTCCACCTTGATCCATATACGGGGTTCTGGGAGATGTCCAACGCACAAGCAATTCGATCGGCTGCGGATATCAGCCTCTGGGTCTTCGTCTTCACGCCCATTGCTCTCAGCCTCCCATTCTTCGTCAACCTCTGATTCTGATTCGCTATGCTCTGAAGCTGGTTGGTCGTTGTCATCCTCGAATG
The DNA here is from genome assembly GCA_002153405.1 of Mycosphaerella populi pn0402. Taxonomy (NCBI): domain Eukaryota; kingdom Fungi; phylum Ascomycota; class Dothideomycetes; order Mycosphaerellales; family Mycosphaerellaceae; genus Mycosphaerella; species Mycosphaerella populi. The sequence continues at coordinate 47,289 of MWPW01002150.1, forward strand.
CTGGATCACCATCCGCATCGGCCGTGTCAGATTCGGCTTCCTCCTCATCTGAAGGGTCGTCATTTCCCGGCAGCTTCACTGCACCGACTGGCGCAGTTTCTTCATTGTCTTCGCCGTTGTCAGAGCCCCCCTCGCCACCGTAGCTGGCATCGGCATTAGCGCCATTGTCACCATCTTCCTCCGCGTCCTCTCCGGAGTATGCTCGATGCACGGCATCTTGAAGTTGTTGGTCCATGTGATAAATATCGGTTTCCTCCTCTCCCTCTGCATCCACATCGCTGCCGATTTGATCGGCAGGCGGGTTGGGTTGGCCCGGGTCGTCGTGGTTGGGCGGCTCTTTCGCCGCCATCGTAAATGTCACGGCAGCCGCCAGGCCGTAATAATGTTTTCGCTCGCCCCGGCTGCGCAGGTGTGGGAATGGGGTTTGTTGAAAAAGGCTCCAGGCGAATTACGCTACAGAGCCACCCCGCTCACGTCGGTGATGATCCGGAGGCGCATCTGGAGCCGAAATAGATCGGATAAAGGTTCGGACTCGTAGCACTGGTACTTGAAGCATGAAATCCGTATGTTTTTGTAAAGTCCGACCGATCGGCAGCGCTGCAATAGCTGGAACGAAAAGGTGTTGGTAAAGAAAGAGGTCGCAAACACGTGTCGGATGGCGGGGGGCGACTCACTTCGAAAGGAGAGGCAGTAGTGGGGTGTAATACGGGGCAGAAGAGACGCGTCGATGGGCAATCCAAGCTCTGGGGAGCTCACCCTCTTGCAATCTGAATGCGATGTGCTGCCCCCTTTGGCTGGGAGTTTCCAAGTTGTCGTCGCAGGCGGGCTGAGTCAGGTCACGCTAAACCATATCGGGCCGCGCAGACCTCGTTCAAGGTCGCCTCCTCCACTTCAGATCCCCTCCTTGTATCTCGCCGAATTGGCTCGCGCTGTGTTTGATCCCTGATCGGATTTACTCGCAGTCTGCTCAATTGCTTGGTTCTTTCTCTTTCGAACCCCCTCATCCCCCATCGCAGCTAAAATGGGTGTTCCCTTCGAGGCTCTCCTTCCCTACGGGATTATCATTGGCGTGCGTATCATTCGTCAGGACTTCTCCGAGCTGCAACTAACTACCCCGAAGCTTTTCACTGTTGGTGCGACTGGTCTATCATACACCAAGGGCTTCCTGAATGACGGCAAGAAGACCCGCTGGAACAATGACCTTTGGGATAGAGTAAGTCGAACATTTTCACCTCGGCAATGCCGCAACCGTTGTGTCGGAGCGGCACCGCACTTCTTACCGAATGCGCTGGCTAATTCTTCTATAGCAAAGTAAGATACATTGAACCATTCCGGACTTCCGATACCGACGGAGGCAATCTTTACTGAACCCCAGACTAATCACCGAATCGTGAACAGTGATGGAACGTGACCTGCGCCTGACCGGCTCACTCAGAGGACAAATCAACAACCCCCAGGCACCCAAGGGATTCGAGGTCAACAAGCCCTGGAAGGTATGTGCACTCAAGGAAAGAGAAGACTTTTGGTGACCGCGCCCTGCTAATCCATATCTTATAGGTCGAGAACCGCATCTTCTGAGGTATAAAATTCGCCTTTTCTTTTTCCATTTCTGCGATCTGTTTTCCTCGTTCGTCAATCATACATACCACTGCATGCTTTCTCGAAAATGCCGCTGTATCATACAATCAAATCCATTATTTTCCGATACATCCGTTCATGATAAACAATTTAGGTTGTGCTGGAATGCCACGCACATTGAAGCCGACAACGCTACATCTATCCTTTCATTAATGCGTTTACCAGTCGCACATCTGGCTCGCACCGAAACATTTGGAGTAAAGCTTAATGTCGACTGGCTTCAGCTTATTATTAATGATTACGGTTCCAGCAGTCTTGATACTTCTAGTGAAATAACGTCTCATGGCAGCTACAACTAGCCAATGTAATCTTTGACAACGGCGTGTAACGTTGAATTTAGAGTGCCACCCTCCAATGAAATTCTCTTTTCTCTCTTACAACATATGCATGAGCCTCATTGTTCGTTTATAGGGAATTGTGCACGCGAACAAGCCGTATTATGCTTGTGCCATCTTTGAGTGTCTCTTCTTGCTCCTCCAGTTTATATCCCCCACGCCGAGGAAGATACACCGTCCAGAAATACCAGTAAATGACAGCGAGCAGAAGTCTATTAGGTCTTTGATCAGCCCACTCTCTTTCAGTCGATATTTGGAAACTTACATTCCAAGCCCCACGATTGCGTAGGTCGCGTAGAAGAAATCGACATCACCCTGCCATCTCGGTGGAGGAATCCATGGCGTCACTAGGAGTATAATACAAAAGACAACACGTAGCCACACAGCTGGCAGCCATGCTTTGTAGGGGCGAAAACGATCGGGCTCTCGATATCGTAGAACTAGTAATCCAACGGTCACGCCAAGCGCAACCAATTGCCCTGGGTATGCTTCGACGTCGAGTATAAAGTTATATACGTCTTTCTGTGGTGGTAAGGTGATTACCAGAAATGATGGGACGTAATGCACAATGAGTGCTCCCAGGGGCGTACCAAAGGGACGCGAAGATCCCACCCACCCCTGCCATGGCAGAAAGCCTTGCTTGGCAATTTCTTGGTTTATACGCGCCTATCGGGCTCATAAGTCACATTGATTGTGTATTATTTAAACTGAATGACTTACCATCGCAAAGGTAACCACCATGACGTTCCCACCGGCGCAAAGAGCAATAGCCAGAGGGAAAAGAGTTCTTCCAAAGTGCTGGCCAAATACTTTCTCGAACAAAAGAGCGCCCACAAGCTCGCCACCTTCTTTGGTCTCGCCAATCGGAATGACAAGAAGGTAAGAAGCGTTTGCGAGAAAGTACAGAGCCCCAGATGTGATAAGAGCCGTAGGGCCAACTGTCTTGAGAGTTCGCACCGGGTCTTTGACTTCACTCATAACATTGTTGATGTTGGTCAGACCAGCATATGAGTAGAATACCTTGAACATGGCGGTAGATAAAAGACTCCAGCTCCAGTTCGAGCCCTCCCACAAAGTGTCCCATGACACGACACCTCCAGTCTGCTCACCAGACATGGGCTCCGTTCCACTGTCGAATATACGTAGAACGATAATGGCAGCTCCAACAATAGAGACAGTGCCAATAACAAAAAGCTTTAGCCAGCCGAGCACATTTTGTATCCAGATCCCCGGGCGCAGAAAGAAGCCATGTATGATGGTGATTGTAGTGAGTAAGGCAACCGCTAAGAGTTTCTGCTGAAAGTCGCTTGCTTCTATATGGAATGCAAAGATAAAGTACTTTGCAAAGACAATACAATTACTAGGACACGGGCAGATTGGTCAGCTTGTCATGGTGAGCCTTTGGGACAAAAGACAAAGCTGACCTTGCAGTAAAGCCTAGCACAACGGCATGCACCGCAATTAAAGTTGAAGCCAAGTATTTTGGTCTAGGATATGCGTGTTCCAAATAGACCTAATAAATTAGCACAGATAGTCAGCGCCCACCCAGCTATAGAACTGTATAGCGCCGCCGTCAGAGGTAGGTAAGTACCTTATCTCCTCCCGACTTGGGAAGTAAACAACCTAGTTCTAGCGATACGGCTAGACCACATGCTGCTACAATAGTACCGGCGAGCCACACACACAAGGTTAGCCCGACACTGCCTGCAGATTTAACGATTGATCCAGGCGTTGCAAAGATGCCGCTCCCGATAACGCGTGATACCACCAAGATATACGCGCTGGTCCAACTTAGGGTCTTTCCCGATTCTCCACCTGGCAAAGTGTCATTATACTCTGTGCTGATGTCCGTAGGTGAAAGAACCTGAGGGAGGCTTTGATCATTGCGACTCTCTAAAAGTGGTTGCCTTTCATCGTTGAGCCTCCCGAATTCATCAACCGGTGGCATGGCGGCTCCGAAGCCAAATGTGTATTATCGTAAATTAAAGACAGAGAGCTAAACCTCTCTCTCATCGCGTTTTAAAAATCGGACACACTATGAAAGGAACTAAGTCACTCAACTGCTTGAATTATAAATACGGGAGGTGGCAGATGATGCTTGGAAATCCAAAGTCATGTTCTGGCACGCAATCCCGGCTGAATGTGAGGTGTTTCCCTTACTGGTTACGTGACCAGATCCGCAATCAATGATTGGGGATCATCCCCGGGGGAGTATGCCAGGAGTGGTGCAATTTGTTTGTGGCCTGGAACGATTGCCAATTGTCGTCATTTCATTCGTTTTCGTCCCTCGTGAGACCCTATTTTGATCCTTCATCCCCGGCATATATCATTCGCCACTTTCCAACAATTGACTGACCTGGAACAAGTCAACTTTTGAACAAGGTAAATCAATTAAAATAAATCAGAGCCTCTTAAGAGACTTCGTACAAATTCACATCGTAAAGAAGACTACTTTTAGATATCACAATGGCAATTTGTTCTCGTGTCAAGCACTTACCCCCTATACCTGTGCTCCTAACAAATTCAGTTATGGAGTAAAGATCAAGCTTTCAAAGACAAGATGTAAAATTGGCTTATATGTGGCTTTGTAAATAGACACTATTCAACCAGAGACTGTTTATATGTATGATCATGAACGAACAAAAGATCAACCAAATATTAGACCTCCTTGCAAAATCCCATGAACCTCTTTATCCTAAGCATATCCATCATAGATTCCACCATCAATATCACTTTGATGAAACAGTCTCGAGCCAATGAATTTCCCTGAATCTGAATTTGACTTCTCTCGAGCCCGTCGCCACAAAAGGAACCCACCCATGGTTGCAGCAGTTAACGGGACAGCGAAAACAAGATATATCCACCAGTACTGTGATATTTGGAAGTCGCCTATATTAGTTTGCTTGGGAGCATCTAGCGCAATCAAATTGGTTCCAAATAGACTGCACACAAAGGTCGGCGGGAGGTAAAGTAATGTTACTGCTGCGATGATCTTCATCGAAGTGCTATCTTTCCGAGCCTCGTTGGCTATGCTAGCGCTCTGTGTGGCAATCCGAAGATTTATGCTACTGTCATGGCCTGTTATGAGATTATATAGAAGCGTGATAAAGCTGTTTGTTCGCTGTCGCAGGTTGAGAATCAACCGATGGCGATCGTCGCAGAAACCTCGTAAAGAAAGGAGATCATCTCTGACCCGATCGTGTGCATCGCGATCGATTCTGGACTTTGATCTGTGGCTTCTCAGTAGCTTCCCAAGCCTTTTATGATCTTGGAGAAGATGTTCAATGTTGGATGCATCGCGCTGGTTGCTGTGTTCGAGGGTGATGAGCTTCCGCGACATCTCGTGCAAGCGCTGAATATATCTTGAGAACCGATCCGAATCGGTAATTTCGAATAATGACCCTTGGTGAAGTTGAGTCTCAATCCAAAGTAGAGATTTGATCGTGTTATCGAATTCCTGCGTTTGGATGGATAATTCATAGAACAAAATGACAGATTGCAATGTGAGAGGATGTAATTGCGATGGATGTTGGGAATTACATTGGCCATCGGAACAACGACACCACTGTGCGCTGAGTAAAGCACGTTCTAGTTCATGTATTAAATGGCGAATCCCTCCATTAGGATCTAGTAACAGATAAAAAGAGCGACCCGTTGTCAAGTCGTAGCGAAAATAGACTGTCTCGTATTTGTGGTGAAGCGCCATCCCGGCAGGGACCCTCGAGCTGATAACACTCGGCGAGCTGTCAAATGGATGAGCATTGTTGGCAAAGTATGATAATGTCTCGCTGAAATTGTAACATATCTCTTCATAAAGGGTTAATATTACTTGTGGTAAGGGGGTGAGTAGTACTGACCAAAATAAGGAGTGCCTTTCTTCTCAGACAAACGGCTCCTATAGCCCGGGAATAGCGGCGAGCACCAGAGCCTTATCTCATTCAAGCATATATCCCACTTGTTTTCCAATAGCTTATACAGCTCTGCTTGATCACCAGGAAATGATCCGGCCTCTGTGTTCAAAATTCTCTGAATTCTTAGTTTTGGGTGGACCTGAATGTGAAGACGTAGAGACTCACACGACATGTAGAGGCGAAGCGGATGCGGGGAAGACAACCTCCGTCTTTGTACTGGACTTGATATACTCCTCCACATATTGGGTATCTATGTCCTAAGTTTAGACATGGGCATTCTCTGGAGAACGAGAGCATTCGCTATCAGCCAGCGGCAGCTTACCAGTTTGGTCTAAAACAACCATCGGAAGGTCCTGGTACTCAGCTTTTGTCCCCGTCAAGGTCCATGATTGGCCCCGACAGAGGAACGATGCAAACTCCAATACCGAAGCCTCCGTCTTGAAATACGTAGGAAACATCATTGACTAGATCCATGAATGGATGACTTAGTAGATAAAGTTGAGTTCGTGTTCAGCTGTTCAGCTCCAACCTCGGGGAGATGCACATGACTTTATATGCACAGCCTCCGCCCCGAGTTGGGGTCCTTGAAATAGCGCACTTTGACCCTGTATTCGAGTTTTCGCGTTACGCCTTTTCAAGGCGCATCCCTGAGCTGCTACTCGTCTTCATAAAAGTTCATTTCGATCCCCAAACTACTTGATGCACAATATTTGCCGTGTTTTGTAAAAGCCGACCGTGTATTGTCTCAGGCCACGAGGCTGTTAGAATGTGATGTTCCTATAACGCAACCATCGAAATAGCCATTCGAGAAATTGAAATATCTTTGACACATAGCATTGTACTCCTATGATTTCTATATTGCGAAAAAAACCAAAACCATTTTCAACATTGATCGTGACCGGCAGCGATTAAATTTTCCCATGATCCTGTAACTGTCTAATGGGATTAAGTAGTATAACAAAAATAGGCACAAAGAAGAAAAGGGTAAAGGAAAGGAGAAGAACAGAAAGAAAATAACCAGAAGGCCGGGGTATCTAATCCAAGTCGTCGTATTCCATCGAGTAGGCATATTTGCTTGTTGTCTCGAAGTCCTTCCGCAAAGTAGTGATCTTCGCATCCATAGCATCGGCGAAATCAGCACCTAAAGGCAAACGGAGGAAGTCGTGGCCATCTTCAAAAACTTTGACAACGGCCTTTCCAGCCTTTTCAGGGTCTCCTCGAATGAGATGTGTCCATTTGCTAACGTTCATGGCGCCACTAACTTGACGCTGGACAATGGTACCCCGGTAGCCTTCACTGAACCCGCCATTCTCAGAATACTTTGCTGGCGTGGTTACAAGATTTCCGAATCCAGTTCGGAAGGCTCCAGGCTCGACAATAAGAACGTTGACATCGAAGGCTTTGAGCTCATGGGAAAGGGCTTCGTGGACGGCTTCGATCGCAAATTTGCTCGACGAGTACGTTCCGCGGCAGGGTTTTGAGAGAAAGCTATGAAGTTCACGATGTTAGTCAGAATTAAAAAGAAGGTTAAATATGAAGTGACTCACCCAGCACCACTGCTCACTAGAATAAGTTCACCCTTCCGTCTTTCACGCATGCCAGGGAGGACTGCCTTTAGGATACGAAGCGGGCCGTAGTAATTGACTTCCATCTGAGTGCGGACTTCTTCCTCACTGCAAGTAAATCAATTAATTAAAAAGAATGATCTTATTTTTAGGGCTGACTCACTCTGTATCTTCAACGGCTCCTATGAAACAGTACCCAGCATTATTGACCAGCACATCGATAGGGTTCTCCAGAGAAAATTGACGCATCTGATCGAAAGCTGACTTTTGACCAGGGTCCAACTCAACCCAGATACCACCCGCAGCCTCAAGTTGAGGAGCCGAGTTACGGGCTTTCATAATATCCCGCGAGGTTCCAAAGACCTTGTGGCCCACGGAGAGCGCCTGCAGGGCGATGGATAAACCAAGGCCTGACGATGCCCCGGTCACAAGCCATGTGGAAGGCTTCTTAGTGGGGCTGGTCTCAATAACGATCTTATTGGTAGAAGCAGGCAGCAAAGACTCTGAGGAGGCTTCGTTTGAGGTATTCTTTCCCCAAAACTTGCTCCAGATCTCTGTTGCTGTGCCTACCAAAGCCATGATGATTCAGTAGGGACAATTATATAGGAGTAGGCCTTTTGTAATGAAGAGATAACTCTTGTAAAGAACAGACTTTAGAATGGGAAATAGGATGGTAATGGCTGTGAGTTGTAGAGACAGGTGTAAACCATGGGATCATGGCCATCCTTATAATGTGGTTCGCGGCCTGCGACATGTCGGAGCATTTCGAGCAATGCAAGCCCAAGGCATCAAAAGGTCCATGACAGAGAACAGGGCCCCAATTCAGGCGCTCAGTGTACGATGAACCTCAGTTCATGGGGCACTTTGCATGAAATAATAGTGTTCTCTAGATAAAGTGGAGTGTTTTGGGGGATGTACTGGGCCCAAGCCTACCAATAAACAAGGAGATCCGAGTATCAAGGAAATAAGTTATAGAATCAGCAAGTGGCATGACATTTTAGACTGAGATCTGAGGACTTCCATTGGCCCAGAGCGCGATGGCTTCCTTCAAAGCTTGAAGTTGGCGATTCCATTGTACGAAGCTCGATCCCAGCGCGTGGAAAATGTGGGGCTAACTATGCAATTCTCGTAAAGTCGGCCTATCAGGATTGTCCAAACTATAGAGTGGGGGACGGATATATGGTCCAAGACAAATGAAGACTCGAAGCCCGAGAGATCGGAACTCCGACTGTCAAAATTAGAAGATCCTGGCCTTCTTGTGTCTCGCGGACGGGGCGAGACCGTAAATCTGACCAATGGTCTTTGGAGGCAAGCTAAAGCGTATGTCGAATAGGTCAAGGTCGTTCGATTCAGATCTTCAATATGGGTCTCGTAGACTCCGTAGCTACCTGCGGCAATGAGGCTAGAAATAGATCTCGTATCTTCAAGGGTTTAAAATCCATCGCGCAGGCCCTGCAGCGATAGGGCGGTGCCATCGAACTTGAGGCACTAGTCCTCTATGCACTCTGGGTGAACATTAAAACCAGGCGCAGATTCTTATGCATGAGTGGGCGAATATACGGAGTTTTAGGATGATAGGCTCTCGACACAGGGCTGCCATACTGCAGATTATGATTTGTGGACCACATAGGAGAACGGTAATACTATTATCTTTGCGCAGGAGTTAACGCAACTTTACCAGCCCTCGTATCATGTTAACAAGTTAGGCTAAGTTGGGCTGCCGAAAAATTATCGATCGGCATTGCAACAGCTCTTTTTACGAGACGCACTTCCTTGTTCCATAATACGATGTGGGTCTATATCAATTTGGAGAACAAAAAAAAAGAAAAAAAGAAAAAAAGGAAAAAGGAAATTGAGCTATTGATCATATGGGGGGAGAGTCCCAAGTAAATTCAAGTTGTTCCAGATCCATGTCGCTCATTCTTAGTCGTTATGTACATTCCCATTTGTTCCCATAGCTAAAGATAATACATTGCAATCCCGCTCAGCTGATAATCCTTCCCTCAATAGCAAAATCGCAAGGTCCGTCCACATAAAAGTTCGATATCAAGTGCGTAGAGTCATTGACATGGTGCAAAGAGCAAAGGAGGCGTAATAAGAAAAAAGAAAGAAAGAAAGAAAGAAAG